>QOCX01001643.1:0-14961 GCA_005959815.1 Sarcophaga bullata | reverse complement strand
ATGCACAGTTTGATTGTCGCGGTTATTACCGTTATTACGGGGCATTACATTACGCATTGGTCTTGAACACGTTGCTAATTATTTTTTCAGAAGCTGTGGAGAAGAGGAACAAGGGGAAACTATTCTTTAACTAAGCAAAGCTTGAAAAGGGGACCACTTAAGTCTACTTAAAATCCAACTAAACACGCTCAGGTTTATTGCCTCGATTATTACGGGGCATTACATTGGTCTTGAACACCTTGCTAATCATTTCTGCATGAAGCTGTGGAGAAGCGGAAGATGGAAGGCTATTCTTTAACTACTGGCTACATGTCTGGCACCATGTTGCAGCAGAAAAAGGCTCTTTGTCACCTTATATAGATGATTGAAATGAACTGTCATGCAGAGGAAGGATAACGGACAATTATGACAACACAATGGGCTCTATGTGGTCTAAGTGTGTTCAAGTGAATAGAAAGCGACCTCTTGCTGCCTACCTACCATGAACCAAAGAATCTACTTGTGCTATAACGCAGTAGAATTAATTCCGCTGTGAACTCAAGAAGTCATCTACTTTCACCGCAATTCCTAGATGAAATTTGCACATAGTCGTCAGGGTTATCACATTTGATGGACTAACTGAGACTTCTTCACTTGATCTAACAGAGTAAAGAATTGTAATGAAATGGAAAACGTTATTCTTTATTGAATGAAAGTATTGGAAACTATGCATATGCAGTTGGGGTCTAACCGCGGATTAAAATCCAAAGAGCCCAATTCGTATTCCAGAGCGATGATGAAACGACCCTATAGCCTGACTGCCATAAATCTGAGTCACATTGATGCTAGTTGACACGCTACTTCATCTCATATGAGTAAAACTCTATTAAACAGTGGAGATCTCTCGCTAGAAGTTGCCGTAGTCTAGTAGATAGTGTGTTAGATTATTAGACGCTGAGTCCGTGTTTGAACTCTGGCTTAGACATCTGGGAACTTCCTTTGAGTGTAAAGAAATGTGCCATGAACAGATTCTCAAAAATCTGCCCGTCCTAAGTCAACTTTAAACTGTAGATCCCGCCACTCCTGGATAAAATTACACCACACACATGGCTGGTATGAGAAATCCTATTCCTGACTAATGGTTGTGAGTGTCATTCAGTGTCGACTTTAAAATGTAGATGTTCGCCACTCATGTATAAGAATTAACACAACAACGGCGTGGTAAAAAAAAGAGGTTGTAGTCCTGACTAAAGAGTTGTAAGGACACAGTAAGTAAGCAATCTTTTGCCATTGTCTAGTAAATAAAAGGTTGTCTTGCTCGACGAGAGTTGGATCTCAGCCCTATAATAAATTCTTTGATCATCTTTCAGAAGTTCTAAAAGTAATTTAATTGGAAAGATTCTTAAATCGTTTTTCGGATTCGAAAAAATTTGTGAACTGGAAAAAAATATGTGACTCAAGTGAAATCTGTTGCCTCTCTAGCGGAATATGAAGGATAAATGAAGAAAATTTTTGCTTGGCGCATGGCATATGCATGGTAAACACTTACCGTCGACTTTCTTGCCTAACACTTCAAAAAATTTTTATGGAAACATTGAGTTTCTCGCGGTCAATGGTATTGTGTGGTAATTGTCTTTACCATAATAATTTGAAAACTTTGTGCCGTAAAGAGAGACGCCTATAGAAATGTTGCAACAAAAACATAAAATATTTTAATTTTTACATTGAACCGTTATGCAACGTCTCAATATATAAGTTTTCAGAGACAAAAAATAAATTTTCTTGTATAAGAAGAAGGCTTTTAAAATGAGTTCCTCCTTTTGAAACCTTTAAAAGAATTTTGTTTTTAAATTATTTTTTTGGTGTAAAATGCCATGCGAAAGAAAGACTGTCATTTAAATTTTACTAATTGGCATATTTAAGGTATTAAGATAAGGTCATAAATGTTTCTCTTTTTGTTTCTCATATCGCATATACACGCGGAGTCTTGTACCGCTAAAGAAATTTAACGCATGTTATATGGGTACCGTACTGCATACAGCATGCAACACATAGCAAACCGCCTAAATGACGAATTGCAAATTACACCCAAATGCGGTGTTAAACAAAGTGTAGGTAATAAATTGTACACAACAACAAAATATAGAGTTTGAAACTCTGTTGCAGCAGGCCAACGTAAACAACCAACCAAGTTGCCTTCAAAAAAAAAACAAATCTTGGCTTGAACATAATTTTGGTTTAAGACTTCAGCTCTTTTCCCTCGGTTTTTTTTTTCTTTTCTTTTATGAAATTATTGTTTTTGAAAAGGTAAAAGAGAGGCAAACAAGTGGCAAAAGGTTTTGCAAATATTGTGACTTAAACACCTGAATGAAAGAAGACCAAAGTGTTGGTCTGTCTGTCTGTCTGTCTGTCTGCGCATTAAAACCAAACCAGCCTACAACACATAAATTTGAGTCAAACAAACATAATTTTTTCTTTTTTTTTTTTGGTAACACAGGCGTTCTTTCTTTTCTTCCTTGATTTTTGTTGTTGTTATTGTTGTTGTTTTTTATTATTAAAAAGATTAATTTATTTTTGTGAAAATTTGTTTTATGGCCAATCAAAGATGGAAAAGTTTCGATTACAAAACTTAATTTTTTTTATGTGCCATGCCGATGGTTTTGTCTTTTCGTTCGTCATATTAATATTTAACAGCTGCAACGCAGATAAAAATAAAAGACCTGAACAGAAGGCCGTATTGTATTGGCCAGTAAGAAGACGCACACATATTTCTGCTAATGTTTGGCCAATAATGCCAAATTTGTTCATAAAAACCATTGCTGGGCCTTACAAGCCCCTTATAAATAAATTTATAAAACAGGCAACCAAAACAAACAACAACAACAACAACAAAAGAAACAAAAAAAGTGAGAAATTACACACACATTAATTTTCCTTCTGTTTACTTATGATTTTCGTACAGCCATCTGTCCGTCCTACGTTGTTGCTGGATCCCTTCATTCATATCTTTCTTTTTAATGTTATTTCTAGATGCTCTGTTGCAACTAAAACATTAAGTTTCATTATGAATTTTTCATACTTAAGCAATAATGCTGCAAAAAAAAAAAAAACAACAACAACAAATTCTGGCAACGTTAGCTCATTCACTGATTTGAGTAAGAGTGCCTCCAAAATTATTCAAAACTGACGATTGCTTGGGTGTATAACTTTTGAAAACTTCAAAGGAAAGAGAAATGATTGATTGTTTGATTGATTGTTATGATTGATCATTTGATTGATGGTTTGATTGATGGTTTGATTGATCATTTGATCCATCGTTGATTCAATTTTTCATTGCTTGATTGACCATTTGATTGATAGTTTGATTGATCATTTGATTGATCGTTTGATTCATTGCTTTATTGACCATTTGATTGATAGTTTGATTGGTTGTTTGATTGATCATTTGATTGATCGTTTGGTTGATCGTTTAATTCCTTGCTTTATTGACCATTTGATTGATAGTTTGATTGATCGTTTCATTGATCGTTTGATTGATCGATGGATTGATCCTTTGATTGTTCATTTGAAATGTCTTACTCGTAGCAGCACCAAGATAGATTTTAACTTAAATTGCTATTTACTCGGTTATTTAACTGATTATTACACCGTTTACTCAGGACTGTAACCTAGGTTCATACAACACTCATACTGTGGTGGGACCTAAAGTTTGAAGTCAACAGATTTTTAAGAAATTGTTCATGGCAATTTCAGAGTATTCACAGAGTTTTTGGCAGAAGCCAAATTGTGTAATTTATTTGTAATAACGGGAGCGACAGTTTGAAATCGATCCCGAACAACAGTAATTTTTGAGATGTATTTCATGGCAGTGTTTTTGCCAGCAATCTGCTGAGAGAAAGTTGCTGAAAGAAATATTTCGTTTTGTTCGAGATATCTTGCCTGAGGCTTGAGTCACGGCCTCACGTCTAATAAGCAAACATACTACCTACTAGACTGCAGCTACTTGTTTTGTTAATGACTATATAGTGCTGGACAGAAGAGTTCTAACAGGATCGTATTATTAAAATATCGGGTGGTCCATCTATCGGTCTTAATTTGAAGCATCGGTTATTTCCAATCTGGCAATACTTATGTCATTTTATTCTGTCACAGAATTCTCTACTGAATGTTAGGAATCGATTTAAGCTTGAAAAACGTTGGGATTTATTGGATAATTGGTCTGAAATTGCAAAAATTGAAGCAAAAAAATCGAATTTTTCGAATCTTGGGTGGGTACCGTGTGAGGACAGGGACGAGAAAGTTGGGGGCCGTATTCTGGAGTTCAGAAAACCCTACGTGAATCCTGGCAGCAAGCCAGATTTGTTTGGTGCGGCTCGTGTTGAAAGCGGAGGCTTTATTGGCTCTTATATCGTTTGAAAATGGGCCGCCAACATTATGCCTTCATGCACCACGTGATGAACTCGAGTCTCTTTTCAATATTCATGGTTGACCGATTGCACCCTCAAGCCACCCATCGTTTATTTCGTCAAAACATTTGATGGCCGTTCTAATTAGACGAAATCGGTGATGTCAATTTGTGTGCTAAGAAGCTGCTATTTGACAAGTTGAACTATTTTCTGTGGCGCGCCTTTAAAAAAAGTTGTTAATGACCGACAAGCTAGGAGCACAATTGCGTCATTTGAAGGCGAATATTCGCTGATTTGACCATTGGCGACGATACAGATCCCCATACACGGAAAAAGTGCACGAAATTGTGGGATACTGAATTGAATGAGGTCTGTGAGGCAACCCGCGGCTGCCTATACGAATGAAAGAATATTCATTTCTAAACGGAAACAATTGTGCTTTTAAACACAAAAAAAATTTTTTAAACCACTTTTGGATTACACCAATGCCCTGTGCCGGTGAGATAGTTTGAACGGGTAAGTGTACTTCATAAGTTAAATTCTTGCGATGGATTTGTAATTCAACAATTCACATCTGAAACAGAGATCAGCAAACGAGTACTCAACAAAGATGAGGAGATTCGAATCAAACTCATATTTCTAATACTTATTTACGCCATTCATACTCTCATTTTAAATATCATACTCAACTACAATTCATATAGTCAATGTTTGAAGTTACTCATCATACTCTACTTAACAACTATGCATGATGTTTCTTTGATTTCTACTCTCCATGACTCAACTCATACAAGAATCACGAAATAAGTATGAATCGCGCAGGAACTCCACATACTCTCTGGAAGGTTGTGTGTTTGATCTGTTTGCTGCTCTGTGTTTTTGCTTGTGTGTCTTTTTCTTTTTTGTTGTAAATGCAACAATAACTAAGACGGTAACTTTTGATGAATGACTCGAATCATTCGAATCATTTAATGAGAGTATTTTAAGTATTTTTCTAAATTTACGAACCTGAATTAGTAGGCGTATGAATCAAACATATTTCGAATGTTATGAGTTCGATGTCAACGTTGTACTCATACTCATTACAACTTGTACTTATAAAACAATGTTGTAGTGAGTATGAATGAATCAGAGTGGTTAAATTTCAATAATGTTGACTCACTCACTCACAAAATTTCATGAGTATTTATGAGTAGGGAAAGAGTGATCCATTGCTGATCTCTGATCTGAAGTAACGAAATTGTCAAAGCAGTTGATTGCGTTATATGTGGACTAAACTATCGAAGTCTTTTAATGTTACTTGAAAAATTTTTTTCAAAATTCATTGTGTTTTCTTTGATGGCTAGGTTAATTTTGCTGCTGCCCTCGTAAGATTTAAAAAAAGAGAAAAAATATAAACGCAGACGGATGTTTAAGAAAGATGTTCTCAATTAATAACGAAAATTTTTGTCATAATTTGATACGCCAGATTCCTTTGAAAACTACAACAAAAAAAGAAAAAAAGTGGAAGCATCTTAGCAGTAAGTATAAGTGTTTGCTGTTATTGTAACGGAATGTTGGCCAATTGTAAGAAATATTTTCAATTTTTTATTTATTTTTGGTAACTGTTTTTTACCGTATTTATGGCAACGTTTCAAAATATATTTCATATGGTTTTTGTATGAATGAAATGGAATGAAATGGAATGAAATGGAATGAACGAAATGTAATGGAATGAAATGGAATGGAATGAAATGGAATGGAATGAAATGGAATGAAATGGAATGGAATGGAATGTAAATAAAAACCACACCGTTTTCGTTACTTTCATTTGCTTGATTTTATTTTAAATTAAAGATTTTGTTGATTCCCTTCGTTTTATTTTTTAATTTCCTTCTTTTACAAGGGCTGAGCATAGATAATGGTTAACAGACACGCCTTAAATTTTACCCAATTTTACCTATGTGTTGAGTTGTGTTGTGAAAGTGATCTTCTTTCCTGGCGATGTAATTCAGATTAATTGTTTAAGAAATGTTTTAAGAAAGTATTTAAAAAAATGGATTATTTTTAAGTCTTTACAATGTGAGATCGCTAACTAAGCAATTCAGTTTTTATAATCAAATTTAAAATCTTAACGTATATGATTTTAAAATTAAAATATAAAATTACCTTCAATTACTTACTTTCGTGGCTAAATGATAATGAGAAGAATTTTAATTTAAATTAAATTGTTTCCAAATTTTGTAGGCTCTTTGGAACTCTCTATTTATTGGAATCTATTGCTGAAGGCTGTAAAGTAACTTCCAAAGAATACCTGCAAAGAGCAAACAAATTTCATTGGCCTAGACTTCATATTCAAGTCAACCATAAATATGCCATGAGTGCCTCTTCAAGTGCCCAGATTGGGTTGGGTTAGATTGAAGTGGTAGCTTAGCTACCAAAGCTCATTGAGCACGCATAACGGCCGCATGTGATGCACAGCTAAACGCAGACCCTGTACTAACTGAGTTCCACCAAACTAAGGAAGAAGTTGATCAGCGTAAGGGAAGCTTTTCGAGTGCCTAACAGTACGAGGTAAACAAATATACGCGGTCGTATGCCAATTTTTAGAAGAGGGCACTCAACTTGCATTTGTGGAATACTCTGTTCACATACATACATGAATTGGTCATTACAACCCTTCAGGTCAAAATTACAAACTAGTTTCTCACACCACTTATGTTGTGTAAGTTAACTCTCTACATGAGTGGCGAAGACAGTCGACTCCGGACAAGAGATTTTTTAAAAACTTTTCAACAATCTGATATTATTCTCAGAGTTTTTGCCAGAAATCAGCTGAGAGGAAGTCGCCGGAGATATATTTTTTCACCAATGCCTCGCGTATAATAAGTCAACACACTACCTACTGCACTACGGCAACTACAATAGTTAAGTCGAACCAGACTGTTTGAGTTGCCAAGAATAGTTCATGAACTCTTAAAATTAATGACCATCCGCTAAAGGCATGTGAGCAACCTCAAGGCTCATTTCAAACGATACGTTGGCCAAAAATGTCAGGTTAAGAAGGCTATATGCAGGGTGGGGTTAGCTTTTGTTTACAATACAGTAAAAACACTCTGCTTAAGAAAACTATACTCTTCGTTGTGAGTAGTTTATACTTCTCAGAAACTCGAGGCAATCTTCTGATATGCACGCAACATGATCGTAACCTGACTTAAGTGTTGTAACGACTGTGCTAGGCGTAGTGAGTAGTATGTTGGATTATTAGCCTCACTTTATAAGTCTCAAAAACTCTCGGTGTCGGGAAGAATAGTTTTTGTCTCGTATTTCGTTTAGTTGCGAAATGTCCCACTTACCGAGACCTTGTGTTCTAACTAAGCCAATCACTACATTCAATTTCTGACGAGCCCAGGTCACCGTAACAGGTACGAACGGCTTTTCTGCGCAAGATTACGGCCATCATTCTTTCCAAAATCTCCTTATCTGGAATGAAATTCTAGCAAACTTTCTTGAGAAGCGCTACTCCGCTTTATTAGTATTACTGCCATCGATCTGTTCCAATCCTTTCGAGGATCCTTGCGTGAGTACAGTACTAAGTCCACCATTCATTGTGTTTTATTGTCAAAACTTGGCTGCGTTAAGAAACGCGTTTTCAATTGAAGAATTTCTTCGGCAATGATGATTATTTTTGGTTGAATCCAGAAAATTTCAATTGAACGATCAGCTAGGGCAGTGCAAGCCCACTCATTAAAATTAGATGGAACGTTTGTTAATGTTTAACCATGTACGTGACAGAAGAAGCATTAACATTATTTATGCTCTTCACTGCCTTTATCGAGACATTGTATAACTTGATGTACAATGGCCGTAAATGAACTAACCTTCACAGTATACACAAAAGCAAACAAACAAGCATTACTCAACATACCACAATCTCCTTCTTCTTGTTGATGTCTATGCATACAGCATCAGGAAGTTCATCATCCTAATTAAAGTGACATGTTTTATACAAATTTATTGTATATTCAACAAAACAAAAAAACAACAACTCTTTAAAAAAATATTGAAGGCGAATCGAAGTTGAGAAAAAAAAAAGGAAAAAAAATTAGGAACAACAGCAGCATTTCGATCATGTAGGCCATTAAGGCATTATTCCAATTGTTTGACGACTGCTGACGATGATGTTATTATGGCACTCTATTGTCATGAAAATACAAAAACAAAAAAAAAAAAAAAAATCCCCAATACTAATATTGTAGTGTAGAGAGCCTAATGGTATGGTATGCCTGTTCGATTGTTCGGTTGTAGATGATGCATGTGCTGTGCAATTAGGATATATTGTGTTGCTGTTGCTGTTGCTACCTTTTGCTGTCAATGTTTTTTGTACCATTGTACTTCAAATTTTTGTCAGTTGTCACTTTTGTCACTCTTTTTTGGACATAAGTTTGAATAATGGACCATCATTGTTGCTGCCATTGTTACCCATTGAACTCACGTGCGAATCAAACTCCTTTTATTGCTTCAATCACTCATTCTTCAGGCATGGTGTAATCGCTGGTAACTCATGTGTATGTGTGTTTCAGTTACTATCATTCCTTTTTGTTTTTTTATTATTATGCTTCAGCATGCATGTCTTCAGCATGCATGTTTAAAGTTTATGCATGAATTGCTTATAAAACGCAACTGTTTGACAAAAGAAAAGCATTTTGAATGAAGAAGACGAAAACACCAACAGGAAAAAGATACTCTGTGCAGGACACACACACACACACACACACACTTACATGCACAGAAATTCAAATGGAAATTGTAACATTGTGATGGGATTTTGATTGAGATTTTCTGCATATGTTGACCGCCTAGCTTTTCACCATCAACTGGGTACGTGTACATGCAGACATTTCAGTTTGTCTTTGTTTTTATTTCTTATTTCACCTAATTGTACGTAAATATGTATGTCATTGCATCATGTTGCTGCAATTGTCAAAATAACGAAAAAAAAAAAAGGAAAGAAAGAAACAAACAAAAATTGATCTTTTATTTTATGCAAGAAATTGTCTTCGTTTTTTCCTTCTCTTCTCTTCTTTTCTTATTTATTTCCTTGTAAATTGCTACACATAATGATGATGAGCTGTTATTGTCATTTTGGTAGGCATTTTTCGCATAAATTTTGTAGGAAGAAATTTTAATGGTGATGTGTGCATGGGTATGCAATAAATGACCAAGAGTTCTATAGGAAAGCGTACAACCATGAGCTTTCTATTCAATGATTTCAAAAAGGCCTTGGACACCATCAAGCGTAGTTCCTCAGGAAATAATATGAGCCAGCATTGCAATACAAAGCCTCAGAACTCTCTTTTTTACGACGAGATGGGAGCATTAGTTAATCATTTCACAACAATGCTCGTGTAAAACAAGAGTGTTTAAGGAGTGTTCATCATCATAGTCTTTTCAATTCGATAAAGCAATTACGTGGTGTCTCTCATGATCTATTCTAAGCTCTTGCACCAGTACTTCACAATACAATCTTAAGCTTTTTCGTGATCACTTGTGTTTCTAGAAGTTACCAGATATTACCATACTTTCTGACAGTCAGGGGGCAATCAAAATAATAGAGACCAATGGAATGAACTCCAAGAGAGTGTAATGCTATCGCTGATATGTCAACGATGTTGCAGAACAATGTGTGGCGTACAAGCATCGAACTCTACTCTTATAATGAAAAGGCATTCATGGTTTCCATGAAAACCGAATAGTCGGCATACGTAAGTAGATGATCTGGCCAGGAGNGATGTTGCAGAACAATGTGTGGCGTACAATCATCGAACTCTACTCTTATAATGAAAAGGCATTCATGGTTTCCATGAAAACCGAATAGTCGGCATACATAAGTAGATGATCTGACCAGGAGCGGCATAATCATGGAACTCTACTTTTATAATAAAAAGGCATTCATGGTTTCCATGAACACCGGATAGTCGGCGTACATAAGTAGATGAACTGGCCAGATGTAGCATAATCATGGAACTCTACTTTTATAATAAAAAGGCATTCACGGTTTCCATGAACGCCCGATAGTCGGCTTCGGATACAAGCAGAACGGTGCAGAAAATCTTTCCAAAACTATACGAAACACACACGAAATTTCTGCTTAAACTGGTTGATGTGGTTGTTAAAGTCATTATTGGATGTTAGGCGCTTTGGGCTTGGACACTTGGTAAACGATTTCCGCATAAGCTGTGGAGATAATGAAAAGAAGGAAATTTATTTGCAACATGCCCAGCATGTCAAGGAGAAGGTCAAGAAGAGGAATAGGAATTTTGGTGTCTATCACACATGCGATCTGTCTTAACTTGCTATACATACTTAATTAGTTATTACAACCGTTTAGTCAGGATTACAACCAAGTTTCTCCTGACACACATGTTGAGGGTGTTAACATTAAGCATAAGTGGCGGGACCTACGAACGACAGATTTTTATTGGGCGCGGTTGCTCGCAGATGATTTTGCCCCAGGAGAAATACTGTTTTATTCCAGGTATTTCCTTATATCGAGATGTCTGAGCCACAATGTTTGAACCCGGCGGTCTCACGTCTAATGACAAGACAACGCAATACCTACTTGACAACGGGTGACTTCCACGAACTGATCAGATTATTTTCATGCAAGATTTTGCCGCCTAGTAGTTCCGGGAACTAGGGAAAATAAATAAGCCTCATGTGTACGTTCGGCTGAGTGGAGCTGCCCAGATCAATCTAGTGGAGTAGAGTGTTAACCTATTGATGATTGAAATGTGGATTTTTTATTAGGGATTCGGTATCTAATGCTTTGCGGAAGATATTCTGCGTAATTCCTCGCTATCTACTGCCATAGACGGTGTGAATGAGTTTGACATTTGCAATAGGTTCCATCAATGACCAAGACAATGCCTTCATTGCGTTGCGTAATTTGACTGGAAGAGTTTGATATCTTTCATGTTACCTTACCTTCTTAACACTTTTTGCTTATTGCATCAATTTGTATATGGAATTTGTGCTCATAGTTCCAAAGCATTTCCTTTCGGCCTGCTTAGGCAATGTTTCATCTGCCACTTCATGCACATTATTTCTAAGAATATTTGCATTGTCCTTAATAGCGGCATATTTCCCCTTTAGTGTAGCCATACCATTAAGACATTCGGCTGCTGCGTGTATCCATATTTACTTTTAGTCCAAGGGTCATGGAACATCGATGCGTATTCTGCAAAATGGGAGATAGGTGCCATGGTATATGTCATACAACTTCTCTACATGCTCGTCCAGCGCACTGCAACACCCTTTCGTATCCGCTGCTGGTAGTAGAAATCGTTTATTATAGACCTGCCTTGATAGCCCCCCCCCCGCCCCTTGTGTTGTAAAATGGGTGCGCGAATCAGTCGGTTCTTACTTAATGGGAGCCTCTTTTTATTAGGCAAGTTTGCTTGCATTTCCGACCAAGGAACGTTAATTTCTTTAACGAATTAAGCCTTCAATTGCATTTCTGCTCTCAAATGATCAATCCTTTTTCCTTTACCTGTCAATTACGAATACATCTTGATCGCTTAAGCATTTCTGTTCAATTTACAGAAAATTATCCAAATTCCGGCCTTCTACGTCGTTGAACATTGCCCAAATCATTAGGCAAGCTGATGTGCATATTTTTCCAGGGTGTACAATGCTGTAGCAGTAGCAATAGCAGTGGCATCAAAGATCTTGATTTAATGCCGCGTAAGTCGTGCTGCAAAATGAATAAATATTTCCAGTTTGAATTTTCCATCGACAAGTAGGTGTCATGTTCATCGTCAACCATTTCATTATAAATTCATACACAAACAACAGGCAAAGAGCAAAAAAAGTGTATCTTGTCGTTTCCGTTTCTCCGTTTATTTATTCTGCCTCTCCTCTACGCGTTTAGGATGAGCAAGTATTCCGCAAGATAAGTTGGAAGAAAAGGAAAAATACTGGAAGAAAAGAACCAGCTAACAGTAACAACAGAAACAACAACAACATAAAAAAAAATCAAAACATTGTATATGTGAGGAGAGAGAGAGAAGAGATGAGGACAGTAGGAGAGAGAGGGAGATGTGAGACGAGAGTTGAGGAGTATGAATGGGCGGACAAAATATGCAAAATCGAGTGATTATTGAAGATGTCATCAATCATTCCGGGGCTGCCACGAAAGGAAAAATAAAGACAAATAAAATCCTTCAAGCATAAAAAGAAGAAGAAAAAGAAGAAGAATAAGTTGTGATACTTGCAACTATAAAATGTAAATGTTTTGTTGCAATTCTGCCATACATTACTCAAAAGATGAAAGCTATGAGTAGAGGAGCATTGTAGCAAATAAACAATATTTACGATTTATTATGTACCAATAAGCAGATTTAATATAACAAATGTATGTGTGGGTGGCATGTTAAATATGTCAAGTGGTTTGTAATAAATATCATTGCACATCATCGTTATCATCGTCATCGTTAGAGACACATAGCAGAGGCTTTAGGGATTGGCAATAAGGGCGGATCAAATGAAAGAATTTGGAAATCTGCATACAGTTTGATCGGAAACTATTTTGGGTCACTTCAACGTGGCATGGAAGTTATCCTGCAAAACTAGAAAACATGAACAGCACTTAATCGTAGTCTAGCCGTATGTAGTGGGTTGGCTTATTAGATAGATGAAGCGCTTGGATCAACTCTGGCATACTACATTTCGAAAAAGACCAAATAACTTTGACTAGTGAGAGAAGTTAGTGTAGTCTTGACTATAAGAGCTGTAGTGACCATTAAGTAAGTAAATAGTTGAAAAAAAAGAACCTTTAAACTTGGAACCTTGAAACGAGTGGACTTACAACTCTCACTAACTATGATGGCAAGTCTCTAAAGAAGAGATAGACGAAGAGAAGGTAGGCTGCATAGCGATGTGATAAAAGCGAGAAACCTGGATTGAAAGTTAAATACAGTAAATGACCATGAAGCTTTGTGGTAATTATGTTCCTCACCCATATTTCTTGTCAGCTTTACCAGCAGACACTACCGTTGTTTTCTTGATATTTATCTCCAAATCTAACATTTCTTCTAGTTTTGCTTGCATATTGTAAGACTTTCTCCTCGAAGAGACAATATAAATATTCATCCTTCTCTTCCCACCAATCTTGATGTGTGATGATAAAGAATTGATGCCTTCGTCAGTTTCCGGTATTAAAAATGGTGAACTGATGTTGCCTTTGTGGGAAAACTAAGAAGTAATAGCGCCCTTGTAACACAGCTGTCCTTTCTCAATGTTCTCAAATGCTTTCGATACTGCCATCCAGTTAAAGATATGAAGACTTTCTCGAAAAAAATGAACGGAAGGTGTGCTCTTAAAAAAATGGGGGGCGGGGGTAGTATATGATACAGGGAATTACTATTCGAAGGTTTGCTCCTTAACAATTCGCAGAGTATTGGCTAGATCCGTGCAATTTTTATTTGTTCCAAAATCCTGCCTGCTTATCTCGCAGATAAGTCTCTATTTCCGTTCCATTTTCTGTTTTAAAATTGCCAGTAGATTGCCTAGTACATTAAGTAGAAAAATTCCCGTTTCACTTTTCACCTTGCTTTCCATATGAGGCATTTGTTTGAAGCGGAAGGCAACCTTTTCCCTCGCAACCTTTATGCGATGTAAGGCTGTACACATGCAGCTGTAGTTTCGAAGTCAACTTGTAACTGATTTTCGCCCCTGCTGCTCATTGCCACTTCTGCTGACTTCTCTTAATGTTCCGCAGTTTATTTTCTACAAATTTCTTGTGAATTTTATCCCTCTTTGTTGAAACCAAATCAGGGCGCTTTCATGACCATTAAGTGTTTGCTGATATGGTGTCCCCCGGTATGGTGTTCCCTCTTTTCAAAGTAGTTTTTTCTTTGATGATGATGGTGTTACTAACTTATTTGAAATATTTTGTGAATCTCATGTCAGTTATTATTGTTTGCAAGTAATTTAGCCTTAGACCGGAGGCAGATTGCCTCTCGTATCCCTTCGATTGGTATGAAAAATTCTTTTCTGGTGGGGCTTCCTTATGGCCACTCTAGTTCCAGAGATATTTCATTATATTTCTGGAGTTTTCTTTACTTGCTTTGCCGGCAATTGATATTGGTTGACTTCATAATACGAGTATTCTTCTGGTTCAGTCGCCGCTGCGGTTCGCTGTTTTGAAAAGCAATGTTCCAGGTGTCGGCTGATATTCAAGATTTTCTTTGTAGTTGTTCTATTCGCAATATTTCTTTTGCGACTGTATTAAGTAAGCAACTGTATCTAGGAAGACATAGTCCATATATGCTACTAGAATAGTACCAATTTGCTGATAGGTAGGTAGGTAGGCACACATGAGCACGCATTGCGGCCGATTATGACGCCGCGGATAAACGCAGTCCCACCACACTAGGAAAGAAGTTGGCCAGCGCAAAGGTTACACATTAAAAGCACGACTACCCTATGCCGGAAGACCAGCCCGAAAGTTTGATAAACAAAGTTATAACCTTGACATCAACAGTTGTTAGCTCTGTCTAGCTGACAGAGATTGGAAAGCCAAATAACCTATATC
>QOCX01001642.1:15544-30550 GCA_005959815.1 Sarcophaga bullata | reverse complement strand
TTGAGCATGCCGAAGCATGGTCTCACAGCAATAATGACAACGAACAACAAACAACCATAAATTAATTAATAAAAGGGAGAATACCAAATAAAAAAAAAACCAAAAACAAATATGTGCAGACTACCACCAAGGAATTTATATGGAAATAAAACTAATCTTCCCATTCATTCTGCATATAAATTAATAGGATATAATTAACGCAATAAAATTAAACAATAATGGAGTGGGATATATAAAGAGATAGCAGAGATAAAGAGAGGAAGAGAGAGCAAGAGAAGCGAAAGAGTCTATAAAATAAGGAATAATTAGCTCTTGTACTTATGCTTTATGCACACAAACATAACATCAAGATCAAGAGATTCAAGTTAAGCGAAAAAGGCATTTGAAAAGAAAAAAAAAAGAGATTTTCAAACAGAAAACATTCGTCCTGTTCTTAAAGTGCAGCAAATTAAAGGATTATTTTAATACCTAAGAGACGAAAGAGAGAGAGAAGAGAGAGAGAAACGAGAGGGGTTAGGCCAAGAGAAAACTTTAGAAATTCCTGGAGAACACTGTTTCTCTTTAATTAGGAAAAAAGCTTCTGGAAAATTATGTTCAACATTTGAATCGCATTTTACAATAACATGGAATTGGGAGGCAATGACAGCTTTTTTAAAATGAAAGCTCCATCGAGTAGAAATAGCGTGCCTTTGCGATATGAAATGTTCACCAAACGTAAGTTTATAATGACTTGATTAATCAAGTCTCAAAATTTAAACAAAGACAACAGAAGAGTTCGTATAACTCCCCTAGAATCAATCTGAAAACCCTTATGAAAGTTTAAGAAATCTAATGAGCAATACGCTATAAAATAGACTTTCGAAGAAGCAACATGAACTAAAGCCAAGAGTCTCTCTTGCTCCTCAGAAAACATTTGCAGGGACATCTGAAAATAGAAACAGTGAGAGTGATATTTCTGCAACCCGGTTTAAACAGTCGGTTGGTATGCTTGCTATTCAATTCAGAGCAAGTGAGCCTGGTGATGATGCAAGATTCAGGATTCGTCAGTGGCCAATAAGTACGTTTGCCTAATGGACTATCGAAAAGTGTTATTAATTAGTTGTTTGCTGGTGAACTTGCTACTGCCCTACTAATTGGTTTACTAATATAACCCATAAGGCATCTTATCTTACTGAAGATAAGAAGAAGATTTGCTGTGAGGCAGCCATCGAAGAAATATTTTTTCGTATTTCGTTTTTGTGGAAATATCTGGCGTTTAAATCGACGCCCCACATCTACTAAGCCAGCACACTATCCACTAGACTACGGCAACTATTCTGTGGCCACGATCACAGCCTTATTAATGGTCATTGTCTTTACTTAAAACAAACTACAGTAGTTAGGAAGGTGGATAGTTCAATATATCTAAGCCTCCCTTGTTGTAAATGTTTAGAATCGTTTGTATAAATTTGTCATGTCATAGGACTAGTCTTCCCTGTTGGTAATATAAAGTGAAATTCTTTTTCGAAAATCCTTGCAATTAAAAATTTGCTTTGAAGTAGCCGTTGGCTAGTAGCCAGTGGTAGGAATTTTATTACACCAGGGGGCCGTGGTTCAAGCTTCATTAAAAAAGGAAGAAAAAAGTTTCTTTAAAGTTAAAAAACATTACTGCAGCCAAAACAAAGTCATAGCAGCCGTTCACTTTGTGCCATAATTACCCTGCTTTATATCGGTTATCTGTAGTTCAAGTAAGTAGATTTAGGTTTAGGTTAGAGGACGTGTACTTGCCGTTGAGACAAGTTCAGTACCTGGAGGTCAAGTTGACCCATTGTACTACGTCCTAAAGGAGAGAGGATAATAGATAGGAGATAGCGAAAGGAGAGGAACTAGGAAAGGGAGAATAAGGAAGCGAAGGAATAACACAGACCACAAACAAACAAGAGAGGCAAAACAATAATGATAATGAATGGCCCCTGCCAAGGGTTCTTAACCTTAACTGAGTAACTATGTTTCGTTAACAAAATTGAAATTTTTATAAAATTTCTGTACTTTTGTTACACACTGTAAATAATATTTTCTTTGTGCCACTGTAAATATAATACATTTTACAACAATAAAGTGTATTAATTTAATGCCAAATACAGTTATTTGTTGTATTGATTTTAATCTCAACAACAGTTGAGTTGATTTTATAACAATAATGGCATGTAGAGAGAAAGAGAGAGAGAGAGAGAGCACGTACATGGATGTATGTATGTATGTATGTATGTGTATTGTTTAAATTTTAACCACCACTTACCTTTTGCGTTACTCAACTATAAATCCATTAGTAAAGTAGGCTTTATAAATAATAAACATGAATTTTTAATGTTCGACAGCGTAATAATACACACTCTCGCTCTCATTCTGTCTATCCATTAAAAGAAATCTTTTCTCTCTTTCTTTTACTTTACAAAATCCATTTGTTGGCTTGTGAAAAATCATGTATTTTGGTTGGTTTATTGTTCTTGTTGTTGTTCTTTAAAACATAAATAATGACTTATTACACTCACTCTCTTGCTGTTCTCTCTTTGCTATCTCTCTCGGTCTCCTTCGTTTGCTGTGTTTGAATTATAACGGCTTTGTTTGCAGTGATTTTATATTTGATTGTTTGTTGTAATTCTCAAAAAAACAATTACAATAACAAATAAAACGCATATTTTAACGATATTCAGTGTGTTAATTAGCGAAAGTGTTAAATTACATCGACTACAGCAAACAAACAACAACAATAACAGCCATCAGATTAACAGTGAGAGAGAGAGAGAAAGAGAGAGTGAGAGAACATTATGGCTGATTCGGTTTTAATTTACGCTTGTTTGAATTATTTTTTTTTCTTTATTACACTTACACACACACACACACACACACAAATAAAATAAAATAAATGGCGGCTGTCTACGTAACATTATTATTATTATTGTGTACGCTTCCTTCCGCTTTGTGTTCAATGTTGCTTTGCTTATTTGGTGGCTAAGGACTTTTGGGAATTTCAAAAATCTTAAGTAAGCCATTAGCGTGAACCTTTTCTCTGCTGTGTGTGTCTGTCTGTCTGTCTCTCGTAAATAATTAATTGTAATGAGCAAGCCAATGTTACATGATTTGAAGTGTTTGGAATCCTTAATTCGTTAAGGATATTCGTTTTAGGCTAAAAACGAAATCCAAAAAAGCTCTTTTAAGGCTTTAATTTCGAAATGCGTGATAAAAGAGATTCGAAATAATTCGATAAAAATCTGTTGAATTGTTAAGGGAATAAAGAGAGAGCTGAGAAACAAGTCAACTTGAAAGATAATGAAAATAAGGGACGCTTTTAATTAAAATAATTCCGTTGTAAAAATCTCTTTTTTCTCGGATACTATCAGTTGCGTTAGCAGCAAAATGTAGAAGATTTTTAAGAAGATTTTCTTTCTTTAATTTTGATTTAATTTTACAAACAAAAAAGTGATGCCAAGGGAACCTTAATAAAGGTTAAAGCAAAAAATAAGCACAAAAACTCATAATTTTCAATCACAATAATCCCTAGCTGCACTATAATGATTTTCGTGTACAGAATTCTTCTTCGTAATTCTTTGCTGCCATTAAAGGACTTACGACATTTGTAAGAATATAGAAATGGACTGCATAAGTATGTTGTACCGAATAGTAGAAATAGTAGAAGGAGTAGGTATCCTTCGCTGGAGTCCAGGAAATATAGAAATTCGGGGCAACTAGTGAATACATTAGCTTGCCGGATAAGCATTCTGTGACAAGACAAATTACCAATCCTTGTTGTAGTCCTTGTGGCTTTAATGCTTTTCAGAAGAAAGCATTTGGACTTGGCAGTTGGCACTTGATGTAGAGTCAACCTTAGCTTAAGTAGAGTTAAATTGGCAGCTGCTCCTTCCATTTGTTTCCAATCATTTGTTTGCTTTTCTGTAAAGGAATGCCAATCTCTCGCATGACTTCATACGAATTTTCTGTTGTAGTAGCCTTTGCAAGTATTTTGGCTTTCATGTTACCATCGTATGAGGACTAATCGTTGAATGTCTGGCTATCTTCTACGGAGATATCCAACATTTTGGAATAATCAAGTGTTGTGTTGTATACTGATCGAGCAGAATAGTGACAGCATTATAGCGGGCCAAATGATAATCAGTGGAGCCCTGCGCTCTACTCCTACGTAGACACTGGAGGTAACTTTATGCCTCCTTTCGCTTGATCTTTATTGCAAGAGCGTGGCGGCTAAGATAGTAGGCATCTCTGGGCGACTGGATAAAGACATGAATCGGATATTGGCAACGGAAGATCTTGAAAGAATCCGAGACTGTCTAGAGCAGGGACTGTATAGGGATCAAACAGAGAACTGACAGCATTATAGTGGGCGAAAGATCATCAGTGATCCCCTGCGCTCTACGCCTACGTAGACACTGAAGGTAATTTTATGCCTAATTTCGTTTGATCTTTATTGCAAGAGCTTGGCGCCGACAGTGTTATGAATCGGATACTGGTCACGCAAGGATCTGAAAGAAGTTGGGGCTGTCAAGAGCAAAGACTACATGAAACCGCAGTACGACTCTATAATGAGATTCAGGACGTGCAATCTGGCTAAAGAACTCTGGAAAGATGGTGGGGTTCACCTTGCAAAGGGATCCGTGCAAATTTACAAATTTATATACAACGGAACTGTTGAAAGTAGAACTTTTTCGGAATCGATCGGCTGCCGGATCATTGTAGCATATTTCAGGTAGAGTTGTCGTCAATATAGGTTGCAGCGAGAATTATTGAGAACCAGAACATCCCTAAGCAGCACAGTACCGTACTTTTCAATAGCTAGGTGGCTATCAAAGCTTCGAATTCCAATGTAATGAACTCCAAGACCATGTACAACTGCCGCAAGTATCTCTATAAGGTAGCAAAACGATATATTGTCCGTATCCTATGGGTACCAGGAAACAGCGACATCCCTGAGGAGCAGATGAACTAGGCAGGCGTTGTACAACCATTATAGTTGAGCAATTATTGATGAATTCTCGTCCTTAGGAATCCCACTGAAAACTTGTAAGCTTTTAATTGACAATGCGGTCGTCGTATCCATCAACGGTAGATGTGCAGCATCGGACGCTGGTAGAACGGGAGGGAAAACCTGCCCAAGGCCAGATGAAGAATGCACGACAACTCTGTTGAAACTCCAAGGAGGCACGCTTGGTAAGCTTGTCGTGTTATAAAGGGGCATTGCATTAAGTATACGCATGCTAGGCGCAATGATCTTGATACCTTGCCAATAATATCTGCAGAAGTTGAAGAATTGAAGAAGAAGGGGAGACAGTTCTTCGTTTACTGTCGAAGGAAAAAGACAGATGATCTGGAGAAACTGTCACGTATTCACTCACACGTATTCTGAATCGTTTCATCAGAAACTCCGAATATTAAGAAGACATTCTGTAGATTTGAGACAGCTTTTCAGCGGACGAAAGTTACGAGCATCAGAATCCCTGAAATTTAAGAAGAGATTCTGTAGACTTGGGAGAAAATTTTCAAAGCTGGTCTAGGGTAGTAAGGGACATAGATTTTTCAACCAATATACTTGAATTCCAGCACTCTATTCCATTATTTATTATCCAGAGCTTGAAACCATGTTATTTGCCTAAAAATATGCTTTAAATTTCTATTACTTTTTTGTTGTTGTTCAATTTAATGTGCATGAATGNTTTGTTGTTGTTCAATTTAATGTGCATGAATGCTTGACTGAGTGATTAAATTTCTTTTTTTTTTCGATTTCTATCAAATATTACGAGGCATATTTTGGCACTTCAAAATTGTAAATCAGCCTGAAGTCGTATTTCGTAAGCAGTTACGTTTTGAAAGGAAAACGAGTTTTCATTAGAAAAACGTTCAAGAACAGGCAGTATTTCCTTTTAAATTTCGTTTTCCTTTACTCATTTTCATTCGATTATTTTGCAGCAAGGCAAAGTTGATTATCGCTCTGCCAATATTATTTATTAGGAGAAATATATTAAGGCAGACGGCACCACCCCTCACTCACCAAATAAGGGGAGAAAAATTAAGAAACAAGAAAAAATTGGTCGAAATCCATTAATTTTCAACAGCAGACAATAGCAGCAGACAACAGCAGTAGCAACAACAATGCCAGTATCAAGGATTTTAGGGACGAAAAATAAATTTTTTTTTGCATACTTTAAGGGGAAAAACAGAAGGAAAAGTAACAAAGACATTAGAGGGAAAGTTTTGTTGTTCACGCTTAAGGTGGCGAAGAATAATTTGGTGAAATCTGTTTTACCCTTACCAGGTGAGCTAGGGTAAATATCCCTAGGGATTGTTCAACAATAAAAGGGATGCAGATTTCATTGTAATGAAGTTTAGAACGGCACTAATGCGATTAAAGCTTAGGAACTCTTTACTCACAGAAAGAGAGAGAGAGAGAGAGAGAGAGAGAAACGGGCACTTAAATTATCGAATTGAGCACAAATTGCCATGGCCTTTAAGACTTTGCTTACAGATTTAGATGCGTATGTGTGTGCAGATACAAATAGTTTGTTAATATCCTTTTTGTAACTCTCAGCTCAATGTTCTTAAAACTTTTATTTATCCTTGAGCATAAGCCATAATTTTTATGTCAAAGCCATTAAGTTAGGATACAATACAGCACAGCAAAATAATGCCAATAAATCTCAGATGTTTATAAAAGGTAAACGTTAAACTACCTTAAAATAGACTCAATTTAAGCCTTTTGTAATAAAAATATTTTTACAGCATACTTTTAGGCTGACATAAACAAGGTAACTTGTTTTTTGGGGTATAAATTAATAGAAATTGTTTTAAATTGTTTGAATTCAAAGAAAAAATGTAATTGTATTATAAAGAAATTATTAAAAAAATTCAAGCATACTTTAAGGTTTTGTTAAAAAAGTTTAGCATACTTCAAGGAGCTTTAAAAAGAATTAAAAAATGTTATTTTTATTATTATTATTGCCGTATATTAAATAAATTGTCGCATTATAAAGAAATTATTTTACAAATTTTAAAGTATACTTTAAGGTTTTATAAAAAGCTTAGCATACCTTAAGGGGCTTTAGAAAGAATTAAGAAAAAATATTGATTTTAAATTATTATTGCCGTGGTAACGTACAACTGCACTCAATCTATTGCATTGCCTTCAGTCCTCATTGGGTATCTCTCCTCTAATCCTGTTCTCATGACCAACTTCAGAGTATTGTTTAGTTTTAGTAAGGATAACTGCCATCGTCGTACTTGATGCCTACTTAATACTACCTTTTCCAACTCTTTAACGAATCATAGGTTCCAAATACGTTTTGTAATGATACATGATCCTCATCATAAGGATCTTCATATAAAGATTGAAGGGTCCTTATTCTGTACAAGTATTCTTTAAGCCTACATTGACACTGTTGTTATACCATCGTCTAGTAGGTAGTGTGTTGGCTTATTAGACATGAGGCCACCATTCAAACCCCTGGTCAGATATCAAAAACGAAATTTAAAAAAATAGTTCTTCGCCGCCTTTCTCAGATTTCTGACAAAAACTCTGAGAGTTGAATTTCACTCCAAAAAATTTTCCACGCCAATTTTCTGATGAAGCATGATGTCTCAGTGAATGGCTGAATAGTTTCCAGCAAATATGCATTACGTTGGCAACCTATTATCACGAATACAGATAAAGTTGGAAGAGTAATTATTTCACTAGATAGATAGATTGGAGTGGTAGCTTTGATACAAAAGCAAACTTGAGCAAGCATATCGGCCCGTTGCCACGCCACAGGTAAACGCAGTCCTTGTACTGACCGAGTTTCACCAAACTAGGGAAGAAGGTGGTCAGCGCAAGGGATACACTTTAAAAACAGGACTACCTTATGCTGGGAAACCAGCCCGAAATCAGTCTGCTCTTCCTCAGTGGTTGGTTTGGAGGTTGGTGTGCCTTCTATTTGTCGAGGGCCAAGTGAGATTAGCGGTGGAGCAGGACTCCTCCTTGACCTTGGATTGTTTGGCGTCCCGAAAGAATTTCCGCCAAGGGCCAACTTAACCGAAGTAAGTAGCATACCGAAGTCGATCGACAAGGATTCCGAAAGATGCACTTTTCCAGAATATAACTGTGTCAGACACCGAAGCGCTAAGAAGTCGTAAGGAAAATTGCTTCACTATCTATGCTGGTATTTCATACTGCTCAGAAGACTAGTTTATGGTGAGATTTATATACATTTTTAGCTCTCCCTCTCTCTCTCTCTCTCTTTTTCTTAACAACTTTAATTAAGTGTTCCGTACTGTATTGTATTTGTTTTTCTCTATTTAATTTGGACTCTCTATTCCCTAATTTTGTATGAAAAACTCTTTAAAAAATCCTGCTTTCAAGTAGAGATTTTTGTTTAATTTTTTTTCTTCAAATTTTTAATTCAAGGACTCTTTCTCCCCTTATTGTTTACAAACTGAATTTTTCCCAAATTTGTCAAAAATTGCAGGCAGACAGACAGACATTCCCCTGAATAATTTATTTACAGCATCCGTTTACATATTTTCCTACAAAACCCCCCCCCCCACCATGTTTTTTTTTTTTTAATATTTTGAAGGAAAAATTTGGGTTGTTGTACCAAATAATCATAATAAAATTTGAGAAAAAAAATGTAAATAAAGGAACGAAAGAACATAAGAAAAGGTCATATTTTAAGTAATAATTTGTATTATTTTTTGTTTGTTTTTTCTTATTATTTTACACACAAATAAACAGAACCATATTGTTTCATAATTTTTTTTTTTGTATTTTTTTTTGATAAATTATTTGAAATTTTTCAAAACGTTAATCTAGAATGCAAAAAATAAAGAAGGAAATCATGAAGGTTGGCATTAATAGCGGGTTAACCTCTTATGGGTTTAAAAATGTCGTTCTACAGAAGGCTGCTGTCAGCTGTTGTAGCGTTTAACCAAAGTGGGAAACGTCAATCTCGCTAAGCTGTCAGCTGTTGGTGTGTTTAACAACCCTAGAAGAGGGAAAAATGATTAATAGGGGCCTACCAAAAGTAAAGATTATTTTTATTGTTGTGTAGAGATGCCATATATCCTCAATATCATATATAATATCCTCTGCCTATCCTATTGCCTTGACAAAGCTTAGGATGCTCCTCGATGCCTGCACTCAAGCCTATAATAGCTCTTTCCATCCTATTACCATGCCAAACTCAAGAATAATATTCGATGTCCTTATGGACAACTCCCTGACTAGGACTTGATACTAGCCCTAGTCTTTTCATCTGATATGTAGGCTTCATGTATTTGCTCTGATGATTCCAGTATCCATTATCCATACCACAGTATCCATAACCTGCTTAGCTCAAGAATAATNTGTCAGTAAGGACAACTCCTTGCTAAGGAGCTGCATGCAGGTTCCATGTATTTTTTTTTTTTTGGATTCATTCAGCTTATCACAGAATTCATATTCGGAACAAGTCGAAAGTGATCTGTCAAGAAGCGATTTATTAAAGTCACATTGATAATGGATTGTCTGATGCACCACCGAAATATCTTCCTGTTGTACTTATGCATGCAAGAGTAATAGGTTTCCAATGCTGGCTTTTCAATCATAATGTTCATCAGGAATTTCATTGACATATTACTCGGTGGTAATGTTAACAAGCGATATTGCTCGATATGGAACCCTAAAGTGCATGTGCATTTTGGTCTGGTCATGTCTTGTCTGATCATGTCCCATCTGATCATGTCTTGTCTGGTCTTGTCTTGTCTGGTCATGTCTTGTCTGGTCATGTCTTGTCTGGTCATGTCTTATCTGGTCATGTCTAGTCTGGTCATGTCTAGTCTGGTTATGTCTTATCTGATCATGTCTTATCTAGTCATGTCATGGCTGGTCCTGTCTTGTCTGGTCATGTTTTGTCTGATCATGTCTTGTCTGATCATGTCATTGATTCGTTTATTTTATTAACCTTTTTTGACCTCGAAATGATTATTAGGAACTGAAGGGTATGTGATTAAAAGAAAAGCCGTATCATGAGCTCATTGAGGGATGAATTTGTCACGTTTTGAAGCAGTTTATTGGCCACCAGGACCATGCGATTTGGCCTCAGTAAGGATTCGTTAGAAGACTCACAAACATGAACAAGACTGGCACAATTTTAAGCTTGAGATTCATGGGGAGTTGGCAGAGATAGAGAGAGAGAGAAATTTTAATTTTGGCAGTGGCTATTGACCATCATAGTCATGCGATTTAATACCATTCAACAGTTTTTGTGGGGCTACGACAAAGCTGGTGTCTATGAGGAATGTCTTCTAAATTTTTAGCAACTGGAAAGCAAAATTCTTCAAGTTGTTGCCAAAAATTGCAAAAGAATCTACAGCTGCTATCGATCCAGAAGCGGTCACTTATTGTACGTCAAGCATAACAAGCAAACCAACGATTCTTCAAAAGTATTGCCGAGAGACTCAAAAGAATCTACAGCTGCTATCGATCCAGAAGCGGTCACTTATTGTACGTCAAGCATAACAAGCAAACCAAGATTCTTTAAGTTATTGCGGCAAGACTCACAAGAGTCTGCTGTTGCTATCGATCCAGAAGTGGTCACATAATAAAGAAACAAAGCTTTCATTGAAATCAAAGCTTTTTTTTTTGGTTTTTCATTGACATTTGAAACCTAATAATGGATAACCTGCTACAATGTATTCAAATGCGTATTTAGCAGCAGACAGACATCAAACTATACTGAGAGAAGGGTGTGAAAATTCAAAATAAATTTAAATTTCTACAACAAAAAATAAAATTAAAATGATAGAATACGTTACGATAACATATGTAATACGCAGTAGTATTTAAACAATACCCATGCTTTGCTAAAATAAATCCTTTCAATCCTTTAAATCCATTGTCATTATCTTCATATTAAAAACGATAACAGAAACTGAAACTCAAACAGAAAGAGAAACAGTAGCAGAGAAAAATAATGGAATTTTGAAAAGTAATAATAACAACAACAACAACAAAATCTCATTTTACTGTGCAATCTTATGAATTTAAATAGACAACAGCTTTAAGATACAACAGAAGCACAAAAAAAAAATGAAATTGAGAATAAAAACGAAATGAAAATAAAATGAAAATCATAATGAAAATACTTCACATTGATGGCTTTATAATCTGCTGTTTTAAAACAAAAAAAAAAAAAAAACAAAAAAAAATTCAGAATTTTTTATTTTTATTCCCCACACGCATTTCATGGCAATTTCAATTCTCTGCCATCATTTATTCCCATGCAGTTTTACTGGGATTTTCTTTTATTTTGTGTCTTTAAGAGCCATCATTTTTATTGTCATAATCTCGTATCATTCATCACAAACAGCCGTGAATGGGAATTCATTTCTTTATTTGTAAATTTTCTCATACACACACATACACACTCAACATGCCAATACTTACTTACTTGCTGCATCAAGTTGTGGCAGCAAAAGACAACAAAACAATACTTGAATAAAAAAATAATTTAAAATGATATCATCGTCCTCATCATCGTCCTCATCATCGCCATCATCATCGTTCTCATCAGCATCGTCATCATTATTATTATTGTGATCGTGGTTTTGCTATCAACACACTCATCATCATCATCATCATCATCATCATTGTCATCTGCTTACTACATACACATGCCCTTATACATGCCCATCAAAATTATTGTTGCTTGGTGTTGTTGGTCTTTCGATATGAACGACGAACAACACAAAAGGAAATGCAAAAAAAAAAAAATAAATTATTCGCGCTCCCATATGAACACATACTTGATGACAATGAGAAAAAAAAAGAATCAAATCTGCTAGCCCACATACAGACACCCACACATATGCGTGTTTAAATGTTTGTTATAAGAACATAACTGTAAAATTTATGAACTAGCAGGAGTAGCACTGAGAACTGTTTTAACAGTCGAAGTGTTAATTTCTCAAAAATTTAATTCCAGTTGTTCTAGGTTACCCTACCGTGGGTATCTATCTACTGTTCTCGATTGTGCTCTACTCAACTCTATTATAGTTACTTTACAGTGCTCTACTCTACATTACTCTCCTTTAATGTGCTCTACGGCACTCCCAATCTTCTATTTTTAGGTGCTCTACTCTACTCTATTTTATTTACCTCTACTTAAATGTGTCCCCCTTTCCTCTACTCTACTGTACACTACACTTTACCCTGCAAACAGACAAGATCTGTTGTACCGAGCCCATTACATTAACTTTGCGAACCAAGACCTTGCAGTACGATGTCTACCGAGTGTAATAATTTACAAAGCATTTGCTCTGAATTCTCGGGGTCAGTGACTCGAAATCGATAGATAATGTCCTTATAGAGCAACCAATTCTATTCCGGTAGTACCTCAGGCCTTAATAGTACGTACAGGGGCCTTTATCTGTACAACTTGGTGAAATCCAAATAATGCCAATATACACAGAACTTCATCTTCCCCGTTTACTGATCATTTCCTTTCGATTTTGCTTTTGGAGGCCCACAGAATGTCCGTGGCCAATTATTATTAAATTTGCCTTTTATTTTGTATCTAAGCTCTCCTGTCCTTTAAGGGTGTTCCCTAAGAGGACCCTAACATGAGGGAAGAACTTACGTACTGTTTACGAAATGATCGTGTGGTTATTTGAAGGGATTTAATAGCCGCTTGGGTATACGTAGCTCAGATAGCTCATTATTACACACATAATTGGTCATTACATTGGCCCAGGTCCGATATCTTCAACAAAACGAAATATAAAGACAATATCTCCTCGGCGACTTCCTCTCATGTATAGAACATAGATGGCGTGAGAAGCTAGGTAGTAATCCCAACTGAAGCGGTGTAATGATCAGTTGTGTTATGTAGGTGATACCACAATCAAATCAATTCATAGATCAAACATATCCTAAAGGAAATCAACTCAAGGCAGCAGTTTTTATATTCCAGAGTTAGGTCAAGAATGTAAGAAACTAGGAGGTCAGAAAGGAGGTTTTTATGACTAGAGCAGGGCACTAACACATGAGGTGAAAAACAGTCTCCTCGTCTTCAGAGTCATAGCTCCTGCAGTAATCATTTGCCGGAACGCCGTGTGTTTTGGCATATTTACCACATTAGTGGCAGGAGAAGTTAGGTTGGAAGCCTGACTAAAGGCTTGTAATGACCACATAAGTCACAGAAGTAAGTAAGAATCTAGGCTTGTGGACAAGCTGTGGTTGTAACGGCCTCTGGTTGTGACGACCTTTATCGCTTTTGTTCTCAACGTTTGTGTCTGCAAATCGTCAGTATAAGCCCTCTGCCCTCCTGCTCAATGCATTGGGCTTTGCGTAGTCAAACTTGATGGACTTGCTTTAATTCTGTATTAAAATAGGCTATTTAGCCAAAATTCTTATTTGAATTTTTAACTCTCCTTTGATCATTTTTAATCCTTGATTTGTAGGCGGCAATAAATTGAAATTCAAAAAATCTCACTCTCGCTCTCTCTCTCTACCGTAATGCGTTTGTGCATGAGCCATGGTTTTAATTCTTTATCTATCGTTCTATCAGAACAGCAGCAGGTTAATCAGAAGCCATAAATTCGAATTCAAATTCAAATTCAAATTTAAAATGCCTGCTACTCTGGGTATTTAGTTAAGTTCGGGCATGCCAAAATGAATCAGAGCGCACTGCCTTTTTTTTTTTTTGTTTGCAAAAATTATGGGATTTTTACGTTTAATTTTTTCGGGCATGATTAAAAGTTATTAAAAGTTATTATTAATGACACAAAAACGTAATGTATGTACACATACATACGTATGTTTTATGTATTATGTATGTATGTGAGTGTATGTGTGTCTAACAAAACGTTTAAACATACACTGTCTGCCAAGCAATGTATGTTTTAGGTACCCGAGTCTGTATACGTATGTATGAAGATGAACTAAAGGACTAGATTTCATAGCACAAACATGTATGAGAAGTATATTTGTGTATATGTATGTGGTGTCATGTATGTGTACATGCATGTACGTGTGGGTGCCAAAGCGTGCATTGAATTAAAAATCATAAAACAATCATGTCGTCTGTATGCCAGCCTGCCTTATAGGCCGTTCGTTGAATATTATTTTTAATCATCGAGCGCAGATAAATTATAGAAAATGCTGTTCAGTGGAGCCAAATCTATTAAAGAATTGATGTTTGTGTGGCTGTGTTTAGTAACCATTTAGATGGCCTATGTCCTTTAAATGAATTTATGAGGTTTCTAACACTATTGTTCAGTCGCACTTTAATCTTGTGTTTGTTTAATTGTCACGTAAATAAATTGAGGGTTTGAGGGTGTCCTTAAAAATCCTGAAAATTTAAGATTAAAAATCTTAAGAAACTTAATAGGTTTTCTTTAGCGACCTTTTTCACGCTAAGTTTTGAAAGAAAAAACTAGGCAGAGCAGGTTTTGTTTAAAGCATATGCAAACGAACATCAAATCTTTCTTTTTGCATAAGAAAGACTATACCTTGCTCCATTAACGGTCCTTTAGTCAGGATTCAAACCTAACTTCCCACACTTCGCATGCTACGTGCGTTAATTTTATGCATGAGTGATGGAACTTACAGTTTAACGCTGACTTCGTACTACAGATTTCTTCACCTGACAATCTCTCCGTGATATTAGAGCTAAGAATTGAACTTGGAACCCTTGCCCAGTTAGCCAATACACTGTATATCACTATACTACAGCGCCAATAATTCCAGTCCTAAATTTAATTTTTTCTTTTTGTTGGTTTTTTGTTGCCCGGTGTTATTTATTTAAGAATCTATTTAAAACAATTTCAACAAAATTCTCTCTTTAATCAAATGAAACAATTTTTTTCCAAAGTAAATTACGAAAGTAGACGAAATTTGGCTTCTTTTTGCAGAAGTTATAATAAGATTTTGTCGTCTAACCTCTGTATCAGAAAGTGTCCTTGTGCTGGTGGTTAAAGTTGAATTGTTTTTATTGTTTTTTTTTT
>QOCX01001642.1:0-15531 GCA_005959815.1 Sarcophaga bullata | reverse complement strand
TTTAGCAAAAAGAAAAAGTAAAAACAAAATTTAAAACAAAAACACTTCTTTAAACAGTCATTTGTCCTTAAAATCTAAAGTTTTGTCAAAAACTTGTCTGTCTTGTGCTGTTTTTTATTGTTTTTTTCTTTTTATTATAATGGAATGAAACATAATAAATGTTGTTGTTGTTGTATTTTTTCTTTATATATTTAATAATAAATTTGTTTACATACTGATAGTGACATTTGTTTTAACACTTTTGTTGCAAATCGCAACACCCTACACTAGGTTGAATAAAAAAGTTTCAAAATAAATCAACACATTCGCAAATATCTCTCGGAGATAAAGGAATAAAAGAGAACTTGTAGCGTCGTAAACTGTTCTACAGGAACATTTGGAAAGATCTTAAGGCAAAAATATATATCTCAATACAAAATGCACACAAGATGCTATTGCTCTCAACATACAACTATGAAAATACTTGCTTAACTTACTTAATTGCTCATTACAACCCTTCAGTCAGGATTACAACCAAGTTTGTTCCACCGAGTTTATCACACCACGTTAGTTCTATACCTGAGTGATAGTAACTACAGTTTAACTAGTGAAACGAGTTGATATATTACATTGTAACAGTAGCAGATTGAGAACTTCCGATCAGCTCTAGAGAGGATAATATCAATCAATACCCGAAACGTAGACAGCGAATTTTCTGGCTAAAGGATGTTAGCTGTACTCAAGTCTGGACACAAATTCAGCAGATCTGCATTGAAATCGAAATTCGTAGGTAGAAGTGTTTACGGACCTCACCCGTTTGTGCAGGCAATCGCAACTACAAATGATTGGAATCCATACTACTACTACTACTACTACTACTACCACTACTACTACTACTACTACTACCACTACTACTACTACTACTCCTACTACTACTACCACCACTACTACTACTACTACTACTACTACTACTACTACTACTAATCCTACTACTACTACTACTACTACTACTACTACTACTACTACTACTACTACTGCTACTCCTACTGCTACTACTCCTACTGCTACTACTCCTACTACTACTACTCCTACTACCACTACTCCTACTACTACTACTCCTACTACTACTACTGCTACTACAACTACTACTACTACTACTGCTACTACTACTACTTCTACTACTATTACTATTCCTACTACTACTACCTCTACTACTTGTACTACTCCTACTACTACTACTATTATTCCTACTAATACTACCTCTACTACTACTATTATTCCTACTACTACCTCTACTACTACTACTGCTTCTACTACTACTCCTACTACTACTACTATTATTCCTACTACTACTACTACTACTACTCCAACTCCTACTACTACTACTACTACTATTCCTATTACTACTACCTCTATTACTACTACTACTCCTTCTACTACTACTACTACTAATTCTACTACTACTGCCTCTACTATAACTACTATCTATACTACTACTATCTATATTACTAGTAATACTACTACTACTAATACTACTACTGCTACATCTACTACTACTCCCACTACTGCTACTACTACAGCTACTACTACTGCTCGTACAACTCCTACTACTACTACCTCTTCTACTAATAATACTACTACTATTACTACTCTACTACTACTACTATTACTACTGCCTCTACTACTACTACTACTCCTACTACTACTACTATTAATACTACTACTACTACTATTAATACTACTACTACTACTATTAATACTACTACTAATACTACTATTACTATTCCTACTACTACTACCGTAACGTCAATTCTGAGGACTATGATCAATTGACCATCAAGATCTTTTGTGGGAATAACCACAACAATTTAATTAAAATTAAATTAAATTAAAAAATGTCACGAATCTCTTTATACGTCTAGCATACTGACATTTTGGTGTCTTCCCTTTTAAAGCATACATAAGCAATAAATACTTACCAAAATAATGAAAAGAAATTTCGAAACTTACATTCTTGTAACATTTGTCTTGATGTTTAGCCCAGTATGATGTCTTAGACTGCTGACCCCACCCCCTTTCTACTGGAAATAAAATTTATGACAGTGTTTTGTTGTAGTTTTTAAAACTTTTCTTTTATATTTTATTGTGTAGTTTTTTATTTTTCTTCTCTTTTTTTCAATGTAGGAAACTTATGCAAATTTTTTAGTTTCTATTTCTAGTTTTTTCCTTTTTTTATTATTTTCTCTTAAAGTTCAACTGTGTGATCTTTTTGTTTTATTTTCTTTTATTTTCTTTATCCTATGTTTTGTTTTTAATAAGTTTTTGTCACAGAAAGTGTTAACAAAAATGTGTTGCTCTTACGTGTAGAAGAATAGAGTTGATCTGCCTTAAAAATTTTATTACTATTTTATACGATTTGTTTAAATTATTGAATTAAATTATGAAACTTTAGATTAAAAGAAAAAAGAAAACCAAATTTAAATAAATTTAATAAAAATTATACAAAAACTTAATAAAAATTTAATAAAAATCGGTTTTTGATTATTTGCTCTCTGGAACTGTAAACTACAATGCAATGAGAGGAGTAATGAGAGTAATGAGAGTAATGGCTGGCATATGAAATGTAATCGAGAGAAAAATTCAATCATGCTGAATAACATGGAGTCTAGGTAGTTAAGTTAGTACCCTCCTTAAAGAAAGAGGTTTAGATATTACACCCATTTTTATACCACAATAAATATTTAACCAAATATTCCTTAGAGTAAGCCAACTCGATTCCAAAATAGATCAAGCTATTGCAGCAATTTTTATATTATATTATATTTTATTCTGTCAGGTCAGAAAGATATCAAAAACAGGCTTCTTTTCATGACAAGAGCACGACTCTAACGCATAAAGTAAAGACAGTATTTTTCTCCTCTACAGACCCACAGATTCTGAAGAAGCTATTTACAGAAGAATCTAACAATATTGCATGTCCCCTCCTTCGGAATGAGTAGATAAGTCGGTAAGTAAAAAACAGATACGCCTATGGAAACGTCTTTAAAGAATTCTGTTACTTGACACATACTTTTGCCTAATGGCCAGCTATCTGTGGTATAGACCATCATAGCCAGCTGCACGCATACAATCATAACTAAGAGATCAGCTAAAGTCAAGGAGAGAATGTAACTGAAAAATTAAATTAAAAAATATTAAAAAAATTATTTAGAATTTTCATTTCAATACAATTTGAATAATAATACGTCTATAGTTCTGAAACTTTCAATACGAACGTATCATTATGTTGTTAATATTTGTGCTAAGTTTGGATAAATTTAAAGCAGAGGTTAAAAAGCTCGCCATATATCCTTTTTTCTTCTCTTTAGAAAAATTTACTAAACTGATAAGTTTTCTATAGGAAACTAACAAAATTTATAACTTTTCTATAGGAAACTAACAAAATCGATAACTTTTCTATAGGAAACTAACAAAATCGATAACTTTTCTATAGGAAACTAACTAAATCGATAACTTTTCTATAGGAAACTAACTAAATCGATAACTTTTCTATTTGTTCGCCTTATAAATTTACTATTCGTTTGTTGTAGCATACATTTAATGATATCCTGTTGACTTTAAGAAAAATTCTGTTAAGTCTTCCACATATAGTTTAAGTTCCTTTCGTTTTCAATGCGTATTATATTACTAAAGGATACCTTAGAATAATTTGCATAATAATTTCTATCAAACAATTTTGGCGAAAAAATTAATTTTTGTTCAGTTTTTAACTACTGCCAGTGAGCATATGTTAATTATTTTTCCTCTCATTGCATTATTTTTTGTTCGTTTTGTATTTTTTTTTTCTATTAAAATTAATTAAAATTATTAAAAAAAATGAAAAAACAAAAATTGTTTTTTTTGTAACCAAATTTGTTGGCCACAATTTGTGGTCGTAATGTAAAGTTTGCTGGCGTTGTTCCTGCTGCAAACGTTTCGTTTTGTTTCGTATTTAGTAACGTTCTCTTTCCATGTGTGTGAATTTGTAACTGTAAATGGGAAAATTGTTGGGAAAATGAAAAACTTTTCTTTTATTTTTTATTTTAACATTTAAAACAAAAATTTTGTAGTGCAAGTGCTGAGTAAATAGTTTGTCCCACTCGGTGCTGTTTTGTTTTGGTGCAGACATGGGATGCCGTACAAAAGCAAAATTTTAATTATTTTTAAACATTTGCATGCGGGGAGTTGTTTTTCCCCTCCTTTTTGAAAAACGTTTAATACTTACGGGGCTTCCAGTGTGTGCAGTGTTTTGGGAACTAAAGATTTGAATTTATGTTTGAAAGAGGATTCTCTTTAAGAATTTGGAATTTGTTTCTGGCATGCAATGAATTTCTGTTGGGATTTAAAGTGATTCCCACTTCTCCACCGAAGAAGGAGTTACATTGCATCTGTCTTCTTCTCCTTCTTGCTTTGAATCTTTAAAGAATTTTGTTGTTTAGCAACATTTCCTCCGAAAATTTGTCAAGATGAGTTTAGCCACACTTGTCTCATGAAATTTTAGAATTTAACATTCCACCAAAAAACTGGCATGAAATTTAATCCAAAGACCAATTAATACCCTTATGTAGGGAATATAATATCCTTTAAATGTATGCCAAGACCACTATGAAGCCGAAATGGTAAATTTTTCATGAATATGGTGCATAAATCAAGCTGAATATGGCTGACAGTAGGAGCTATATTGGCTTTGCAGACTACTGAACGTTATGGTTTATTCGCGTATACCTTCGACTTAAGAAAACCACACAAAAACTTCAATCAGATCAAATCGCATAGCCTCGATGGCCACTTCATATCACTTCTACGTGAAATGAGGATGCACTCAAATTACTCAGAATATCCAATATGGCATGAATTGCATGAACTGCGTTGTACGTATCACCGTCCTGTTGAAATCACATGTCGTTGGTCTCCAGAACATCCAATTGAGGCCAAAAGAATTTTATAATTTCCGACCCATAGTGCTCGTTATTGATAGTAATGGCATGGCCAATGTCGTCTACAGAAAAACATGGGCCGCAGATGCCTCCAAATCCTCACAAAATAGCGATATTTTCAGAATGCATTGGACACTTTTGAGTCTGATGTGGATTTAGTTATAGAGGAATTTCTTTAGAAAAATTTAATTATCGATAACTATAGACAAATTTTATAAAGAACTATTGAAGTCTTTGTGTAGAAAAATTTATTTATCGATAATTGTTATACACAGATATGAAGATTATGAATAGAAGTATTTCATTTATATAGAAAACTTATTTGTCTATAAATAATCGAAAAAAATTTTTTGGTTATCGATAAATGTTAAATAAGAAAATGTCTTAGAAAGCGTTTGAAAGAATTTTTTATAAAAAAAATTTGTTTTCGTTAAATTTTGTGTAAAAAAATGTATTGAAAGTAATAGTTATCGATATATTTTCAACACTAAAATTGAATTTTAAAATGCTTTCTTATATAAAAAATAAGTTATCGATAGGCGGATAGACAGCAGTGAGTAAATCTATACTATTTCAATAAAAAGTTAATTATCGATAAATAATCGAAAAAAAATTTTTGGTTATCGATAAATTTTATGCAAGCAAACATGATTTAGAAAAATTCATTTTCGTTAAATTTTCTGTAAAAAAAATAATGAATATAAATAAGTTATCGATATATTTTCAATACTAAAATTAAATTTTAAAACACTTTCTTATATAAAAACTTAATTATCGATAAGCTGATATTTATTTTAATTAATTTTTCTGTAAAAAATCTACAGAAAAAATAGTTATCGATAAATTTTCAATACTCAAAAATGAATTTTAAAACACTTTCTTACGTAAAAAAAGATTTAATTATCGATAAGCTGGTATTCAGCAGAGCGTAAATCTATTCCGAAAATATTTAAAATAATTTCAATGTGTTCTATGTATTAAAACTTAAAGGGTTTTCCGATACGATATGTTCTAGAGGTGGTAGAGTGAACAGAATTGTAAAGATTGTAGATGGCATACTACTGCCTAACTTATCGCATTCGTGCAGCATGTGAATCTATCTATTATAGAAGTTTTTAGGCTTTTATTTAATAAATATTTGATGTGGGTTTTGTCTTCCATCGTACATTTGGTAGTGATATGCCTACATGCTGACTATATATGTTGTAAGTATATACAGATTGTGTATAATACCACAATTGTTGTCGATTCTCTTACTCACCTTTCTTTTAACATCATTCAGTTAATATATGCCTAAAAGTAAGCCACGTTTTAATGCCCTTCCTTATTTTATACTTTGTTTTACAAATGGAATTCCATTTTTAAATACATTTTCATGAATTATGTTAAGAGAAACATTGAACATATTTACCATATTGTTTATACATTATACACACAAATAACATATTTGAACATGTTTTTTTATACACAATTTATTTATTTTTTTGTTGCCATCTTTATTTTTATAACGTTTACCATAAATAAATAGAATTTTACAAATTTTCTTATTTTGTTAAAAATACTTTTCTTTTTTCGTTTTAAACATTAAATAGGATTTGGTTTCTGTTAAACAAAAAAATGAAACATATTCTGTACATTGTGTCATTTAAAACAGAGAATTTACAAATTTCCAAAGGCATACATTACAGGCGTAAGAGACAGAATTTAATTTACAAAAAAAGTTTGCATACTTTAAGGATTATGAAAAAAAGTTACAGCAAAAGTGATTGACTGAGAGAGTGATTGAGTGTCTTAATGCTTAAATAAATTTGTAAATTCTTTTGAAAACCATAAAAATATAAATAAAAAAAAAGAAACATCATTTGATTGGATTACAATTTAGATTTTGTACTAGATTATCTTCTTCTTTTCTCTGTCTGTCCTCTTTCTCTGTCTTTCTCTCTTTTACATAAACATAAAACTTTATACAACAAAGTAACATTTAATTAATTTTTTTTAATATATTTATAACTAATTTAAGTTTAATTTTTAAAAAAATTATATATTACAATGTAAGGAAATTCTTTTTCTTTTTAATTTTTTTTATTAAATTTAAAGTGTTCACATACAGCGTTTTTTATAGGAGCTTAAAATAAATACTGTTTAGACAAGAGAGTTGCTTTCTATTCTCTTTATATTAAAGGACATTTGACAAGAAGTTTATAAACAATTTAAACACTTACACAAATATTGTGTGTGTGTGTGTGTGTGTGTTGTGTGTGTATATGTATAAGTGTAAGTACAAGTATTCTACTTTACTCTTAAAATTTTTTTTTTACAATATTGTATCGGCCTTTAAGACCACCGTCATTGTGCCTCACCTCTTGTCATTCAGTATAACGCCACTTTGTGCTACAGCTGTTGACGCAGTTAAACGGCCATTATCACTCATACTTCCTTTGGTTTGTAAAGTACTACCACCTCCACCCACACTGCCACCATTATGATGCATTGTGGATTGACGTCGCAGATTATAAGCACGTCCCAAGCCATTCGAATTTTTGTTGTTGCTATTGAAACCTCCACCACCACCGCAACTACCATCTCGACCACCACCACCACCACCACCGTAATGTGCATTATTCAAGTGTACCGAGGCACGATTATAATTGGTTGTGGATCTCATGGACATGTTCACAATGCTCGTGTCCATCATACCCGTTGCCGTTGAATGCTGTCTTAGACGTGTTTGTCGTTTCACACAAAAACAACACAAATATTGATTGAAATGTGCACGAAATGCTCCCGATACACAATACAATGCCACCGGATTAACACACGAATTCAGGAAACTAAACGAAACGTCAATGATGTGAAAAAATAAAGAAGAGGAGAGTGGAGAAATATCAATCAAATAAACTTTTTAATAAATAAACTTAAAAACAACAACAACAACAAATGACAGTTTTATAATCGAAACTTTATTATCAATAAACTTCGAAATTTTTTTAAAAGCACTTTTCCACAGAAAGCGAAAAAGAGCACTTCAGTCAATGAAATTCTAAATTTTTAAATTTCGGATTTAAAATTATTTTTTGTGTTTGTTTTTAATAAAAAAAATTTAAAGCTAAAAAGTACCAAAAAAGGAATATAATTTCTTTAGTTTAATTAATTTGATCAAAAATTGGAGCGGGGGACAACAAGCGGAACACTTTTGAAATTTAAGGCATTGCATATCATATGCAACACAAGTTGTCTACTTAAAATGCCCATCAATCGCATACTTTCTATGGCATATCCTTATCAATCATACGTTTACTGTAAAATATTTTAAACATTGTTGTACATTTTCAATAAGAAAGGATCACGAATCAAGCATTTTTTATGGAAGAATGGAATGGAAGACTGAAATTCTACCTATCTCTATATGTCTGTTTCAATTTTTCCATCAATCCTTATCAATCATGCATTTACTGTTATATATATCAAACAACAATGTTGTCAATTACATATTTTTGTAACAAAAGTACCATCAAGCATTACGAATCAAGCAATTTTATGGAGGAAATCTGGCAGCCTATCTAAATTTTCCATCAATCACACCTTTTTACTTTGAAATAACCTTATCAATCATACATTTACTATAATATATTTCAAACAACAATACTGTCAATTACATATTTCATCAAGCATTACGAAGCAAGCAATTTTATGGAGGAAATCTGGCAGCCTATTTAAATTTTCAATCAATCACACCTTTTTCCTATGAAATAACCTTATCAATCGTACATTTACTATAATATATTTCAAACAACAATACTGTCAATCATATACTTCTGACAAAAAATTACCATGAAGTGTACATCTTCAATAAAAAAGGCCCACAAGATAGAGTTTTTTATTTGTGGAAGAAATCTGTTAGTCTGTGGATGCCTACCTATCGCAAGACGTGTTTTTAAATTTACCGTCAATCAGCTTAACCTTAGCCCTATCAGTCATGCATTTACTGTAATATTATTCAAACAAAAATATTGTCAATCAGGCATAGATTTTCAATAAAAATTACCGCGAATCAAACATATTTTATGGGAAAAATCTGCTTGTCTATAGAACGTTTCTATCATTTCATATGCAATGGCAAGAGTTATATTTGAAATAAAAGTATCATCAATCATTCATACACTTTGCTTTAAAAGGAGAACCCTTTGGTATAAATGAACTAAATGATATCCTGTAGAAGAAATATTATTATTATTGAAATAATTTTTATACTCACTAAGTACAGAAGCCAATGATACGTATGGTATGCCAGAACTCATCGAAATCTTCACGTGCGGTTGGATTCAAATGGAACCATAATTCAAATAAATGATATGGAAAGAAACAAATAAAAAATACTAAAAAAAAGAGACGAAAAAAATAGAAAAATTGATTAAATTTTGTAAATAATTTTGATTTCAATTTCAATAACTCGTCATTGATTTGAGCAAATGAGATTTAAACACACGTCATAAATATTAAATTTTTTTTTTATTTCTTTTCTCTTATTTTTTATCTTTTATTTTTTTTTTTTTTTTGATTATTTTTCTTTCTATTTATTGCCATTTTACATCGTCTAACAAATAAATCTGAAAATATCAATCATTCTCTTGTATACTTTAGTGACAAAGTCTGTCAGCAATAGAGCACAGCACACTCTCTAATAGTAAACAGCTGTCTGTCTGTCTGCTGGTCTGTCTATTTGTGCACTATAAATTGGAATTTATATACTCACCCACTACAAATGCCACAACCATGCGTGCTACATAACGTCGTGCCCTTATTTGTGAACGACTTTGCATACTCAGCGATTCACCAGGCATTTCACGTGCACTGACATGCAAACGTTGGGCCATCATCAGATATAGAACACCAATTATAAACAGTGGCAGCAAATAGTAGACGAATGCCTTTGTTACCACCACATATCTAACGACAACAGACAGTTAAAGTTTGAAAAAAAGAAGAATTATTCGAAATCAATGGTAAATATACACAAAGAACGACATTAAAATACACCATTTCCAAGGCAAAGTAGGCAACCTGTTAATCCAATATATTCCTTAAATACGTTACTAGATTATGGATCAATCACCAAAATTATTTAACCTTCAAGCTTGATTCTAGGGAGTCATTTTTTAAATGCAAAATTGGTTTCTCAAGCCACTGTTATGTGTACTTAATGGTTCGATAACAAAGCTACCCCTCTCTTTCCTCACCTATCCTATGTTCTCTTAGAAAATTCATTTGAGTATTATTCGTTAAACACCCTTAGTAGCCTTTAAGTGACAATTTCGATATTGTTCTCTAAATTTTCATCAATCATAGAATTTTGAACGCATTTTTAAAAGTAACACAAGCTTATGTATAAAAAATACTGTCTGTCTCAAGTTTTCTGCTTAAATAACCCGTCAATCACATGCTTTCTATTGAATAACCTTATCAATCATTCATATATACTGTAATATACTTCAAACAACAATACTGTACATAGTTTTGACAGAATATTACCATCAAGCATTACGAATTAACCAATTTTATGAAGGAAATCTGTCAGTCTATGGAATTCTAACTATCGCAATCAATCACCTTCGTCCTATGGAATAAACTTATCAGACATACATTTACTGTAATATATTTTAAACAACAATACTGTCAATCACATATAATTGATAGAAAATTACCATCAAGAATGCATTTTTAATAAATATTGACCACTAATCAAGCATATTTTATGGGAAAAATCTGTTTGTCTACAGAATGTTTATATCAACATTTGATTTTTTATACTAAATGTCAATCAATCATGGAGTAGATGAGCCTTAAACATGTGCTTTTAATAAAAAGGTCTAGAAACATATACTTTCTACAAAAATTCTTTATCAAAGTATGTTCAGTAAAAACCGCCCGTCAAGCATGCATATTTTTTAGAAGTACTTATAAGTTATTATTTTCTATAGAAGTTTTGTTTTATCAATTATAGATTTTTTATTGTAAAATTCAATTAATCATATGGAAAATACCTATCAAGCATACATTTCTTACAAGTAATCACTATCAATCATACACTTTTATTAGAAAATTTCTATCAATCATATATTTTCATAAAAAAACTCCCATCAATCAAATATTTTTTAAGAGGAATATCATTCAATTATACATGTTCCACATAAGATATCCATCAATCATTTATTTCCTATAATAAATTTTGCACAATAACACAGAAAATACCCTCCAACAGGAGCCTTGAAGTGAAAAAGACTTTTGAGCATACACTATCGAATGATAATTTTCTATCACGTATTGGATTTTGCACGTTTTATAGAAAACATGATCAATCATTTTTTTTTGTGATTACAATAATATTTCTTTTTTGCTTGGAAATGGTGTAAACGAATTATTTTGTAAATCTTTTCCTACCTACTACAGCCATCAATATCGTATTAGAAAAAATATACACTCACCTGGCATAGATTTCCGAATTGTTGCGTTGCTTACCAAACGGCGTACAAATGATTATGGTCAAATTGGTTTTCTCATCGATAAGGATTGGCTGCAAATCTGACATGACCAGTGATGGTGTGGCAAACGTTATACTCAGAAGCCAAATCATTGTGGCCGTTATAACCGTTAATGGTTTTGTCTAAATTACAAAATATTACAAAAAAAAAAGAAAGACAGTAAAATGGCAAAAAAAGGATAAAACAGTGCTTAGCATGCCTTAAAGCAGTAAAACAATGTTTATGGCATTCCTTTGCTTGAGTTACTTAATAATTACCTGTAATTTTCTTAAAGGATTCACAATGGCGCAATATCTTTCGCCAGATAAGGCGGTCAATGTAAAAACAGATACGCCTATGGAAACGTCTTTAAAGAATTCCGTTACTTGACACATACTTTTGCCAAATGTCCAGCTATCTGTCGTATAGACGAGCATAGCCAGCGGCACGCATACAATTATAACTAAGAGATCAGCTAAAGCCAAGGAGAGAATGTAACTGAAAAATTAAATTAAAAAATTTTAAAAAAATTATTTATAATTTTCATTTAAACACAATTTGAATAATAACACGTCTATACATCTGAAACTTTCAGTACGAACGTGCCATTACGTTATTAATAGTTGTGCTTAATTTCGTTAAATTTGAGATAGTGGATAGAAAGCTCACCGCATATCCTTTTTTCTTCCCGTTGAAAAATTTTCTAACCAGATAACTTTTCTATAGAAAAATTACTAAAAACCGATAACTTTTCTATAAAAAACTGACTATATCGATAAATTTTGTGTAGAAAACTTACTAAATCGATAACTTTTTTGTAGAAAACTTACTAAAAGCCGATAACTTTTCTATACAAAATTCTTTAAATCGATAACTTTTCTATAGAAAATTTATTTAGGTTATAATTTTTCAACAGAAAACTTACTAAAACCGATAACTTTTCTATAGAAAATTTATTTAGGTTATAATTTTTCAACAGAAAACTTACTAAAACCGATAACTTTTCTATAGAAAACTTACTAAAAACTTACTTTCCTATTACTTACTTAATGGATTAATTTTCTATTACTTACTCAATCGATAATTCTATTATAGAAAACTTACTCAATCGATAACTATTCTATAGAAAACTTACTATTTCGATAACTATTCTATAGAAAACTTACTATTTAGATAACCATTCTATAGAAAACTTACTATATCGATAACTTTTCTATAGAAAACTTACTATATCGATAACTATTCTATAGAAAACTTACTAAATCGATAACTTTTCTATAGAAAACTTACACAATCGATAACTTTTCTATAGAAAACTTACACAATCGATAACTTTTCTATAGAAAACTTACACAATCGATAACTTGTCTATAGAAAACTTACACAATCGATAACTTGTCTATAGAAAACTTACACAATCGATAACTTTTCTATAGAAAACTTACACATAACTTACGATAACTTTTCTATAGAAAACTTAATATATCGATAACTTTTCTATAGAAAACTTAATATATCGATAACTTTTCTATAGAAAACTTACTATATCGATAACTTTTCTATAGAAAACTTACTAAACCGATAACTTTTCTACTAAATCGATAACTTCTCTATAGAAAATTTTCTAAATCGATAACTTTTCTATAGAAAATCGGTAACTTTTGTATAGAAAACCGATAACTTTTCTATAGAAAATCGATAACTCTTCTATAGAAAATTTCTTAAATCGATAACTTTTCGATAGAAAATGTACTTTTCTATAGAAAATTTACTGTTTGTTTGTTTTCAGTAAACTTTAAGAAAAATCCTGTTGGCCGTTCCACACATAGTTTATGTATGTATTTTTATGTTTGCTATACTGTAACCAAACTTTCCTTATTTTATGTTGAAAACCAAAAAAGGTGGCCCATATATCCTTTTATTTTATTTTGTTTTCTTTTTTAATTCATTTTTGCTAATCAAACTTCTTAAATTAGTTGTGATTTTAAGGATGTGCGAAAATGGAGAAAAACTAACGAAATAATTACCTGTGTTGCTCTCAAACTAATTTTACCACAACAGAGTAATAAAATCATTGCTAAGCCTTATGAGCAAAGAAAGTTTTTTTTCGAACAAATTGAATTTCAATAATCTTTAGTAAACAACCAGAGATGGGAGTGTTATCTATAGAGAGTACAAAAGGAGAAACTTACGTATTTGGAATGTTACGCATGGAACGATGTCGAAAGAATATTATCACCAAAGTGCCATTGCCCAGGACACCAACAATGAATATTAAAAGGAATAAAATCGTTATGAAAACCGTTTCTGGTCTTTGCATGGGTGGTACATAGGAAAACGTTGTATCACTGTCATAGCCATCAAAATTTGCACCAGTACTGCTACTACTGCTGCTGCCACTGCCACTGCCACTGTTACTAACGCCCAAAAGGCTGGTGCGTGTAATGTTTTCAAAAAATAAAGACGTTTTCAAAGTATCATCTGTGATGGTAGTGGTGGTTGAGTCGATATTGTAGGGAAGTTTTTGATGCTGCTGCTGCTGCTGCTGCTGTAGTAGATATTGGGCAATTGTGCTGTCTGTACTGGCTGCTGCTGCTGACATTGAGGCAACGGTATCGTCAGCATTCATAATGTGTTGTGCTAATGTGTTGCCAACCTCGATAAATGTTAAAGGAAACATATTGACTAAGTGGCCGTTTACGGCCTTTACAACTGCCACATTAACGACGTTTACAGTAACAGGAAACGAAATATCCTTCACAACACATTTAGATGTCCACTTTTGCTTTTGCTATCGTTGTTTTTCTAATATTTTTGTTTCAAGTTTTTCTATTAAGAAATATTTCTTCCGTTTCAAATGTTTATTTTTGTCGCCTCACTCTCTCTCTCCGTTTGTTTCTTTATTTATTTATGATCTCATTGAGCCTGTTTTATTTTTCTGTTATTTTCTCAGGATGTTCTTGTTTCTTGTTTTTTTTTTGTTTTTCTTTATGTGTCGTCTTGCAATATTACGTTCTCTACTGATTTATTTTCATATCCGGTCTTATTGGCGAACGTGTCCAAATGTTATTGGCAACTTTGTGAATTTTTTATTTATTTTTCTCCTTGTCTCTCTCGCCGTTGTTGCAGATGATGATGATGATGATGGCTTCCACACCCAGATGTTATTTTAAGCTGTAAGTACAGGAAATGGGAAATGAGGTTGTTAAAGATGTTTCGGTATGCGTTTGGGTGAAGCATATTCAAATGAATTTCATTTTTTTTCTTTTTTTTTTCATATTGTGTGATGCAAAAATAAATTTAACACAAGAAATATGAGACAATTTTTGTAAAATATTCGAAAGTCAAGGGACAACCAAAAATAATTTCAGAATATTTTATTAAATTTTTATTAGAGGAAATCATATGTAAACAAATCGTTTTAATCAATGTTCCATAGAAAAGTGATTTCAATAGAAAATTGCCTTTAGTAAGTTTGTTTTTTATAGAAAAGTTATCGTCTTTAGTAAGTTTTCGATGGGGTTTTGCACAAAATTTTCTATCGAAAAGTTATCGTTTTTAAGAAATTTTCTCTTGAAAAGTTATCGATTTAGGAAATATTCAATAGAAAAGTTATCGCATTCAGTAAGTTTTCTATAGAAAAGTTATCGCCTTCAGTAAGTTTTCTCTAGAAAAGTTATCGCCTTTAGAAAGTTTTCTCAAGAAAGGTTATCGCCTTCAGTCATTTTTCTATAGAAAAGTTATCGGTTAAGGAAGTTTTTTATAGGAAAGTTAACAGTTAAGGAAGTTTTCTATAGAACAGTTATCAGTTAAGGAAGTTTTCTGTAGAACAGCTATCGGTTTAGTTAGTTTTCTATAGAAAAGTTATCGATTTAGTTAGTTTTTATAGAAAGTTATCGGTTTAATTAGTTTTCTATAGAAAAGTTATCGGTTTAGTTAGTTTTCTATAGAAAAGTTATCGGTTTATTTAGTTTTCTAGAGAAAAGTTATTGGTTTAGTAAGTTTTCTATAGAAAGTATATCGGTTTAGTAAGTTTTCTATAGAAAGTATATCGGCTT
>QOCX01001641.1:0-11295 GCA_005959815.1 Sarcophaga bullata | reverse complement strand
CCATTATGGTATCAGGCTTCTATCCGCACACTCTCATTTCTAGATGTAACCAGGCTCTAATGCTAACAATAGAGTGGTGCTCATTGTTTGGTCTAAGAGTCAATCCTATCAAAACTGAATAGATGCTCTTTACGATATCAGATACCTTTCTAACTTACCGATCCTTAATGGGGTACAACTCTCCTTAACCAAGGGCGATAGGTAAGATTTAATGCCTTGGACCATCATGGTCTATCGGAGCGTGTTGGAACATACAATCCTCTATAGTATACATGCCTGGTAGATGGTGTGCAAACAACAATACTGCTGCCGGCTAATAGATAGATTACGCAAGCAGTCAGCTGTTCTGATCCCCTGTACGCTCTATTCCACCTCAACCAAGGCATTATTTGTTATACTCAATTGGCTCTCCTCTACCCTCCTATTGAAACCATTGGCTGAGTTGGTGACAGTAAGACTCAATGCAGTCAAATCCTGGTCCAAGGGCATGCTGCTATTATGGGAAGATATAGTCATACTAACGTCAATTATATGATTTCTCAAAACTGTCAAAATATAACATTCAATTCCAACTGGTCTGAAGATCTGGAGATCCTTATAAGATTGCTAAAGTTTACACTGATACTTAAAAACGAGTAACAGCGTGGGATGTGATTCATTTATTAAGGAATCTGATATTAAATTCACTTATTGGCTCCTTGACGACTGTTTGTTTTCCTAGCAGGGGTCATAGCAATTTTGAAAGCGACGCAATTTTTGTTGAGTGGCGGAATGATATTTGAAAATATTTTGGTATACTTAGTTAGCTGCGAGTAAGCCCTTAATGAACACAGTTTCGACGTCTGTCCTTGTTCATGAATACTGAGAATTTTTTAAAGAACTTTCGGATCGTTCAAAGCTAACCGGTACGAAGTAGAACCTCGTGGGCAACAGGAAAGTACTTGAAATATTGCTAGGCTCTGCTGGGCACGTCGCGTGGCCATCCATTGCACAATAGCGATTCTTACGGACCACTATGATTTTGGTAGGCTTGTCAAGGATTTTGTATACCAACTCTGCAGGAGCTATGGATCTGAGTAGTAGAAAGACTATCTTTCACCTGTCCTGCTCTTGTTATAAGAAGGCGTAGATATTTGAAAACTTAGACCGTGCTCTCTAATGTAAGAATTGCTGCTATAACAGGATTTATTTTGCATTGGTTTCCTCTAGGGAATGTTTAAACCCCGGGTATAATTGCTTGTGGTATCACAATGAGCCTAAATGCTGGTCAGCTTCAAAATTTTATGACTGTATACATCCGTGGTACGTCAAAAAACACTACTATACATGAGGACCTTAGCAAGCCAACATTCAAATTAGACTTTAGAAAGTATTCAGACAATACTTGAAGAAGCTCGTTTTCTATCCAAATTCTATTGCTCGTAACATTTTGAACTATCGCGGCCACATTCGCCTAAGAGAGGTATACTCAGCCTTTATCCTCCTCACGGACAGTCCAGAATGCTTACAATCGATAATAACTATGACAGCTGAATTCATTCCAGATGTTGATCGAGCGTTTATCTATAGATTTTAAGATTTTAACATTTATTGGTAGTTCAATATAAATTTTGAAGATAAAATAGGTAAAAAGAGATCTCGCGATTATTTTTTTAGGAACGTGTTTGTATAAAAATAATTATCAGAACCCGTTTTTAAAACCAGTGAGGTTTTATCGCATCCAAGGAGAAAACACACCAGCTTGCGAAAAATTCAATCTTAAATAAATTGAAACAATATATGTAATCAAACAAACTAACTCCACATATTATTTATTTAATAAACTTTTCTATTTCATTACGAGTGTGAGCAATTAATTTTTTCTTTCTTTAATAATATTTTTTTTTTCAAAACAAAACAAAAAATCGATAAAAAGTTAATAAAACTAAAAAATAAAATACCTATAAAATCCAAAGCTAGTTGTAGCAACAACATTGCGACGCTGTCACCTACACCAAGCAAACATCAATGACGTTCGCCAATCCTTCACAGCTAGTTCCTCACGTTTTCTAATAACAGGTTCACAATTCAAACTCTTGAATTGTTGTAGTTATAGCGACAACATTACGACGCTGTCATCTACACCAAGCTATATACCCCTTAAATGACTTTCAACAACCCTCCAAAGCTAATACCTCACTTTTTCTAATGGCAGATTCAGTATTCAAACTCTTAAATTGCATGTTTAATAGTTGGAAAATTTTGATGCAAAAATCTTCAATTACAATTACATATTATTACAATTACATATTATCCTCCTCTATTCGAACGAAATGGCCGATCCAGCGCAGTCGCTGAATGTTAATACCCTGCATAACGTCCATATCGTTGAGGAGCTCATTATTGGATCAGATGCGGAAATCATCCCCAGCTCGCACTGGACCAGAGATCTTACGTAGGACTTTTCTCTGGAATACTCTCAAAGCTTAATAGTGTCCATAACTCTGCGCCATAAAGAGGCATGCTAGTTTAATTAACTTGGTTTTCATAAATAATATCCCTAAAGCTCAACTATTTGATCTGATTTTAGCATATGGTTTTTCGAACACTGTTTTACTATTTACTTCTTATGATATCAGTGTAGTAGAACGAGCTACATATTATATATATATGGATTTGGGCCTTTATTAGTCAAAGATTTATAGCCTTGATGACGTAAATGAGGTGATGTATTTTCTCAAAGATAACGTATTTTTTGGCACATGTGTGCCTGCTTCTCTACAAGAATTAAAACTATCATTAGATACTTGGGTGTAAAGTGAATTGAAAAAGTGAGCAGATATATTTTCTAAACCTTCCTATATCGAATATTTGCAATTCGACGGAAGTTATATACGTGTTCCAAATTATATTGGCGCTGGTTAAATCGGGAGATTACAGCCGTTAATATTTAGAAAATATTTATAGACAATTGCAAAATAGTAATTAGGCGAGAATATATCAAATGAGGAGAGAATATATTAAATTAAAACCATCAAGTTCTAAGGAATGCCAACTAAATCAGATCTATGAGATAGATGAAGAGAAATTAGTCCAAGAGACACATTGGATTGTCAAAAAAAATTTGCAAAGTAAAAGAGCTAACAAAAAACGCAAAGCGGAGTGATGACTGTGATGACCACTACTTGAAACTGAGTTAGAAAATGGCGCCACGAGTAACGAAAATGTAAACTTAAATCAAGCGGCTCAGGTGACTAAAATTCAGTGTCTCCCTGCCATTATGAGATGCCTTGTTAGTAATTTCAACAATTTCTATAATATGATTAAATCGAAATCTAATGAAAGTTTTACAATAAAATTATTGAACAACAGGTATAAGTTAAATATTTTTAACATAATGATTACCTAAATCTTACTAAAGCTTTGAATATGTCGTGGAAGAATTAGAAATTCTATTGCAAGATTTTAATCATTTGCTGTGTCTTTAAATTTTCATTTAAAATAATAATGTTCGAAATGATGTATTTAGTTACCATAATTATAATGTCATAGCCGGTATCATTTCACACAAGTAAACGTATGTTGATGCGTCTACCAAGCCGAAAATTTTCCAGTCACTACTAAAACATTGGGATCATGTGAAGTGTATTAGGACGAGCCTATCAAATTATTATTTCTTCTCAATTCGAGCTGTACGACCGGCAACATAAAACAGTAAAATTTAAATTAAGTAGTTGAACTAAAGGTTCAACGAATAATATTTTTCGCTGAATACGAATCCTTTAAAGTAGTAGACAGCTCTAAATTTTTAATAAGTTAAAACAAAAAAAATTATTAAACAATAAAAGGATGGAATAAGCAATTTTGTCAACAATTTAAAAAGCAGGAATTATGAAATAACATCAAATGGAATAAATATTTTTCTTTTTAATTTTAAATAATGAACGTAATTATATTATAAAAATTGGAAGAAGAAATTTTATTTTGTTACTTTTAAATAAAATCAAATCAATAAAGTTCAGTTCTATTCTACTCACCAAAACGAACGGTCTTTTCATTTAAATGGAATAAGCTCATTAACTTAAGTTTTCTCTTTTTATCAAAGCACCTAAGATCAAGGTAAGATTTTATAAAATTTCTCCGGAAATATAGTGAAGAAAGTTTTCTAAAACAAAAGGCAATTATAAAGTCTTTTTCGGTTTAAAATAATTTATTTTATTAAAAAGAATTTGCGGTGGTGAGCGGTTAAATAATTAAAAATAAAGTATTTGGCAAGAAGTGGGGTAAATAAAACGCAAAGTTATTAGTAAGCAATATTATTTGACAAATTCATACAACCTTGTGTGTACGTTGCATAGAATACACTTTTTGGTTGTGATTCGTATTCCAAACGTCAGAAAGCAATGAGAAGAAGAATATCAGTATTCATAAATTGGTTTTCAAGCAACAAAATTAAATATACTACGGAAGAAAGTTATTTTATTAATTATTTACGCGAACAATAAAATTTTGAAATGTCAATTGTTGACTCAAGTACGAGCTACAACATAATTTAAATTTGTATTCTTCTTCGAAAGATTAGAATTCACACAATTTGATAGCCACAAACCAATACAACTTTTTAAAACTATACTTAACAAATGTGTACCCAGCCAGCATTTTTTTAGATTTTGATCATTTATGAGTCCTTTTCGACTCCTCTAGACGATTAAAACAAGCATATGTGCTCTTTCACTTTTGAGTCGTAAGTGATTGTTTGTGTCGGAGGAAAATGTGTTCCGCTAGCCGCGAGCTTTCTGGAAGGAGTCTTCGTGGTTGACTGACATCGGCGACACTAAAATTACTACGATTATTTGTTGATCATTGGGAATCAGCTACGAGTCTATTTAAGTCGCATTTGCGGGGGTCATATCGTAATCGTTTTTACTCGTATTATGTATCATTTGAGAGTCTTTTTTTTATTCACATTTTTATCCTCTTTTACTTACTTATACGGTTTTTGATAATAAAAAATTAGGTAGGCTTCATTTTTGTTCAATAATATTATTAGAAAAAAAGAAAAACAAAAACAAATTCATTAAGTGTTATAAATCAAAGAATAAATTAAATTAAATTAATTAAATTAAATTAAATTAAATTAAATTAAACTAAAATTAAAAATAAATAATGAATAACATTTTCCGTACAGCAGCTCTAAGAAATTGCGTGGATCTTTTATTCCAGTTTTGGGTATTAGGTTTTTCTGAAATTGATTAAAATGATTAATATGAAGTGGAATATGTATTTTATTAAAAACTTACGCACTGTCACAGCTTTTCTTCATCTTCTTGCACGTTTTCACTTAGGTTTAAATAATTTCCTCCATGTTAACAAAAGGAGTTTGTTCTTATTTTTCTTTTTTTTTAATCACTTACGCAACTTAACTTTGCTTTCACCACCGCACAATGTGAACTAAAGAAATAATATAAATCCAAAAAACTCATTGGTTTTGAAACAAAAATCACGGTTATAAGTAACGGTATACGAAAAAAAAGTAAAAAATATGATGTGTATGCCTTAAACAGGAAATCATATTACGATCTCCTCGTGCTTAATTTATAATTCCGCACATTTTACCAGTTTTGTTTTTGTGATTTGAATTAGTCGATTTGTAAGCATTGAAAGAGTCTTTTGTAGTCCTTTTTTGAGCACCAAACTGATAAATCAGTTTGTTGTCGTCCAAGAGAGTTCAAAAAAAAGACTATTTTGGTGATTTTGTAAAAAAACGATCTTCCAATTGCTAGCTGGATATGAAATATCTCGGATTTTTATAAGAAAATTATCAACAACGAACATTACAATGCTGTATTTTCGTCCAACACTACACTCAATACAATGATACAAGGGCTTGTGTGAATTGCCCAATATGCTTATTTTAAGACAATAAAACGTATCTTTCAGGTTGCGGTATGATTGAGTAATGATGTCTTTTTATTTACAGTGCCTACCACTCAGAATAATGTAAACAAAAAATGGTTGTACAATAAATACTTAAATTATACTTATATTTAAACTTAAAAGTAGGGTGGCTAGTGCGAACATCCTGCCAATAGCAGCAAGAGGACCGAGAAGTCACCTGGCCAGAGATCAAAAGTAACATTTCAGAGTTTTATATACTAGAATATAATAAACAGTGAATAGAACGTAGAGGTTTTTAAAAAGCCGTTCATTGCTGGCAGTGGACATGTTCTAACGAGAGCTTGGTTGTGGGTTGTGTTTCTCTTCTTCCGTTCTGTGTGAGAAGGATTTTTTTGTTGCCAGCTTTTACTTTCGTGGTGGTTTTCTCTTAGGCTATCGACAATTGGGCTATCTACAACGAATTACTTTTGCTCTTTATTAGGAAGCATTACGAGTTTCTCAATTGACCGTGTTAGAACGCAATTGCCGGGTCGAAGAACGGTCCCTCGTACTTTCGAATCAGTGCAAAATAAACCCGTTCGATTCGATCTAGTTTTCAATCGTTAGGGGATAAATTGTCATGGCTGAATAACAACAAAATCGGCAATATTCTTTTTATGGGGTTTCTGACGCATAAAAACGGCCATCAAAGGATACAAGGTACACATTTATATATTTGTATATATATATATAGACATCGGTGAATTATTTTTATTTTTCTCAATTATCGCTCCTACTTTACTTATTTTTTGCTCTGTTTTTACAATTTAATAGCCATGTAATTGTGATAAAGATTAAAAATAAACGGTGTTGTTAATAAAACATTTTCATAAAAAAACTTTTTTATTACGCAAAAATCCCAAAATCCCGGAATATTTGGTAATATCCCTGGATTTTTAAAATTCAATTTAGTTTGGCTTCCCTAGTATCAAGCTTACCTAGAGATTAGACGTAATTCCAATTGTTAGTGCCTACCTTGTCCACAATAAACGATACTCGATTTGCCGCAAAAGTTGAAACAATAGTTGAATATGTCCACAAAAAGTTTTCGGTCTGGTAAGATTAAGCTCCATACGAAGTGAAAGCACCATTTTTTACCAATAGAGTTGCACAGCAGAGCTCTAAACGGGTTAAAGTTTACACTTCTATAGACGCAACTCTGGTTTGGCATCGAGCAAATGGATGAAAAACTCACCAGACCGAGTTTCGACTCTGTTGTACAGAATGGAAGCAAAGTTTAAAAGAGAAATCTCCAACTTTTTTTATATTGTTATAACATCCTGCTGAAATATTTATGTGTAAATTATTTAATAAAAAAAGTGGTAAATATCCAATATCACAGTAATTTTCTATTAAAATTATGATGACTAACATTAAATTAAGACTTAATCTATTTATTTAACTTTACATATTTCATAGAAGATTTTCAGTATGTATGTATTATAGCAGCCATATCATCGACATTCATGTTGTAGGCCTTTATCAGTAAATTGATTGATTTGGTAAGTCAATAATGATTTTTATGTCAATTATTCAAATTTAACATTATAAAAGCTAAGAGAAACAACAACCAATTACATTATTAGCATAATTTTCTTACACTGTATGTTAACTAATGTTTGCTATGTTATTCCCATCTTTAATAAACTTCTTTTTATGTTCCAATTCCAAAATATTCCAATAAGGCTTGCGATCGTATCTTTCAAATTTCTTTTGGTTTTTGTTTCTTATACAATTATCATGATAACCAATTGAGGCTCAGTCTAATTGTTAAAAAATTTTTAATATTAAAATTTAATGTAATTTATAGAAAGATATATTTTTTCACGCACATTAATCGAATCATATATTTTTTCGTAATTATTGTTTAATATGTTTAAAGCTAGAAACACTATTTATAATTAGTTTTGGAAATAATGAGTTAAATAAAAATGTTTTATAAATAGAATGCGAAATTAAGGCTTTAAAAAAGGGGGTACTTTCTGACAGTGATGATGTAGATTAGTGCTAGACGTGTGTCTAAATTTGAGGTTTCCACAAAGAACTTTATTTTTGCCTAAGAAAATTGAAAGGCATGGGTTATAAGACAACGTCCCACATCAACAACAGAGGTGATACTTTACTAAGAGTTTGACTAACAAACCATAGTCAAACTACCAAAATGACTAGATTGGGGCATAGCTTCTTAATTGTTAATCTAGTCATCCCAGACCTTTCATCTTTATCAGAACGAACTCCCCCAACCGACTGTTGCTAGCAACTCAATCGCTTCCGCTGTCCTTGAGATTGCTCCCAAAGACCTAGGGTGTCTTCGGGTAATTTGGTGGAGCAAATATATATGCGTTATATCCCAATTTCAATATTTATTGGAAAGGCCAGATTCCTTGAACGTGGAAGGAGGTTGAAAATTCACTAAACTCGTTTATTCTCATAACGATCAACGAGGATTTGCCAAGTCATGTCGCAACCGTCATTCGCTTATGGTTCGGATTATATCACTCGCAAAAGATTGTACATCTTTTGAATATTTCGAATAAATGGCCGTAAATAGCCGAAAACATATTCCTAACCATTGGCCAAGACATATTGTTGAACTTTGAATAGAGTATCGTCCACAATTTCAACATTATAAAGAAAGGGAACCAAAATTAGAGGTTTTCCAACTTATCCATAAAATCTCGCAAAAATATCGATTTTCTTTTCCTTACTGTTGAATTAAATTTAATTTCACTTCACACTGAGACTTTCCCTTTTTTCGATTCCAAATTATAGATTTCATTTTCTCGACAAAAATAACACAACTCACTTTTTTTTATCTATAAAATTTAATTTTTTTCAAATTCACGAAATTTTATAATAGCACAAATTATCACGATCCTCAGACTAACATGTATATTCGTCTGCTGCATTAATGAAAATATAATGAAATTATAAACTATAAATGAAAAATTTGTATTAAAGTTCAAAGCGATGTGTTGCAGACTTAGGTATTACAAAGGTCACAATCCAGAAACCAGGTAGCTGAAAAGCGAAAATTGAGCCAACGGTTTGTCCATCGCACCACCAAATACACCACTGCGTATTATTTTTTCTGTAGGCGTCACATCCGATCCGAATGCCTACTGGGGCCATCCAATTTTTCTCGCACCTTCACATACGTTTATGCTGCCGAAGTTACCTCTAACTACCAAGAGAACTCGCTCCGAGCTTCCAACTTTTATCGTATTAGCACCAAGTCGATGAACCACTTTCTCGGAAAAGAGCATACGCTCTACAGTAGGATCCTTGACTGTATAGCGGTTGGTTTCAAAAGTACGCTATCCGTCAACGTATACGACGTAGATGGCAAAGCTCGATCAGCTGCCGCATTAGAGATTTCTCCTGGCTGATTTTGGGTTCATCGATAGACACGGAATCAAAGTGTTCGGCGGAATAGGCCCTTGACTCTCACGATCATAGGATAAAAGTGGTCCCCTGACAGAGTTTTGGGACGAACGAGGTCCTTTATTACCTGCGCGAGCAGGCGATCTGCGATAACGTTTGCATTTCTTCGACTTCACGACTCTCTTCGGAACAGACGAACGAGGTCTATTGTCCGGCTTATGGAGAAGCGTACGATGTCTATCACCGCAACGCTTGTCAGTACTAACGAATGTCGCCAGGCTCTCCGACTTGGTACCGTTGCCGTAATACATATCCGTAGGATAACCGAGTCGTGAAAAAATCTAGCCAAAGCGGCTAAGAATGCCGACGTGGATAGATTACTAGCGGCTTTCAAATGCATAGTTTTCGTAGCAAAGCAAATAAACAAACACACGTATCCCTTAGTTATAAGATATGCTCTGCCAGTGTAATTACTAATGTCAAAAGTCCCAGTAAAATCCACACCAGTGCTAGCGAAAGGACGAGTGAAAACCGTAAGAGATGTAGGCAACGCTGCCATTATCTGACTCTGAATCATTTCCCTGTGGATAGTGCAATTCTGCAACATAGTATCAAATTTTTTGACCTGCGCATGTAGAATTCCGTTCTCAAGACTCTTAGAATCAACTGGTTTTCGCCATGCAAAGTTATGATGGATAAAATGTATTAACAGATAAGAGAATCGACTCACTGTTGGTAAAAGAGTCGGAAACCGTTCGTTATACTTAACATTTGCCGCATTAGCCAGCCTGCCACAGACTCTCATCAAACTCTCATCAAAAGTTTCAATTCCAAAATCTTTTCTCCATTCGACAACTGACGGTGTTGAGGAACATATTGTGTGTGCTAGATTTTTTATCTTCACTGTATGATCTTAATAATACTAAATATATTAATACATATTTTAGATCATACGAGATTACGGTACTTAAATGCCAATCATATTTGCTTCCTTATATTAACTACATTGTTGTTGTAGCTATTGTTTTACAATACTTTGTAATTGCTTTTGTTACTTCTTTCTTATACTTATTTTCTCTTATACGCTGTAACTTAAGCAGAGAAAGCATTGATTATTTTGGTTCATTATATTTAAAACATTTCTTATAACTTTACTTTAGCTTCGCTTTTGGTACAAGTAAGAGACTACGCACGCGAATAAAGTCACGGGAAAAAACAAATTCAAATACTTTTAAAAAACAAAATAAAATTTTCCTTATTTTGAAGAAATAAACAAAAAAATAATTGTTTTATTTCTCATCATAAGAGCTGGTCCTTTGAGCCGGATCTAGGATCCAGTCTACCGGGAATTATTACAATTAACCAAAAAAGAAAACTTTATACCGATCAATCAATAAGAATTACTCAACAATGGCCGAAGATATGAGCACTCTTATAGCCTACAGAGGAGGCTTGAAAGGATCCCTGACGAGGTTGCTTTCCTTTGCTGAAGCTCCTCCAGATGATTGTACTCTTGAGATTGTAATATGTCGATTGGAGCGCATAGAAACTGTATGGCGGGAATTTCTTAAATCGACGGATGATATTTATCAATTTAGCAACCAAGACGACTTTGCTGACCCAGAGGTGGATTTTGAAACGTACGAAGAGAAATATTTAACTGCGCGCGGTGAGTTTTACACCCTTTAAACTAAATATAGTCCGAAGCCAGTAGAAAACCAGAATAATACGGAGGCTATCGAGAAGCTGGCAGAACAACAAGCAGATTTCCTTCAAAATGGGCTGTAACTACTACACGAGGGAAAACGAATTACCACGGATTGATATTCCTATATTCACTGGATCATACAAAGATTGGCCCAGTTTTAAAGATTTATTTGAGAGCACAATTGATTCAAAACCAACGTTATCAAACACTCATAAATTCTACTACCTGAAGTCGTTATTGAGGGAGGAAGCTGCCAGAATTATTGAACATATTCCTGTTACGGAAAC
>QOCX01001640.1:4675-25465 GCA_005959815.1 Sarcophaga bullata | reverse complement strand
TGTTTAACAAAAATTTTCTCATGATGTTTTCAGTTTTTTTTTGTTTATAATTTCTTAAAAATAATGGTGCTGCTGATGTTGTCGTTATTGTCTAAATACGTTTCAAATCAATTATTAATCGTATAAACAGGGTCTCTACGGCGTCGGTTTCCTTTTTAAAGTGAAATTTATCATGGTTATGTGCAAAGGCTCCAGGACATGTGATGAAAGGCAACCCAACAACTTGAGCTTATTCTTTTGGAAGGCCTCTAATCCTGGAATGCTGGGAAAAAAGGTTTTGTGAGGTTTACAAAAGAGAGTATTGTGCCTTAGCAAATTAGATTCTTAGGATAACAGCAACATAAAGCTACATACACATTACATTACATTAACCCACGCTTCGGGTTAACAAATAAAATTAGGTCTTGCTTGGATTGAACGTATGGTCAACGACCGGTATTTCCCAATAGATTAATACCCCGTTTCTGACAGATGGATAGACGAATGTGTGAATCTATAAAAAAATCTATTTTGTTTGTATTTACCACACAAACAGTGTTAAAGCGTTTTAAAAACAAACTGGCACTAGGAAGATCCTGTGTTTGAAAATAAAAAAATAACATCAGATCTGTTGTTGTTTCTATTCGTCGTGATTTGTTTCGTTGTAGTATTTTGTTAACATACGAAATAAAACTAAAAAATTAAAAAAAATTTTTTTAAATTGAATTGAAAACCGAACATAAGAAATTTTTAAAGCTACACACGCTTGTAAATTGGGAACATTACATTATATTTTGACTGGGCAAAGTACAAAAAGGTCCGCTATACACATTGCTTCTTGCACTTATTAAGGCCCTTAATTTAAGCTCCCATTTCTTTAAGGCGAATGGTTTCAGAAGTTCAGTTTCTATTGTGTACGTCTCAACTATGAACGACCGATTTTGAGAAACTTTTTATGGCAGTATAGCGAACTTCTGTTTGCAATCTTCACGATATTGCCGTACACAGGTATTACAGAGTAAACCCTATTTAAATAGTAGTCGAATAGCTTTGACCATGACCATTGGTTGTTATTTTTGGATTTAATTTAAAGTAACTCCAATTAAGGTTAACGAAACACTGCGGGTTTTATTTTGTTTTTAAATAAAATTGCATCGTTTATCATATCCAATGTCCTTCCTTCACTTTGCAACACATTCATCATTCTCGTCATCATTTCAAGGTCTATGCGTTACGTTTTAATGATTTGCAACGCTGTAACGTTGTTTTGATAGATTTTTTTCCTTTAAAAATATACTCATCGACGGTCTCTTTATCATTCCATGATTATTTATATTTCTTTAGAATTCATATTTAAAGCAACAAAAAAGAAAAAAGATTTTTTTTATTACGATTACAAGCAAAATGAAAGACTGACAATTTGAATAACGTAACACAAATCTATGAAACGACAACGTTAGTGATTACGTTGTTGCCAAGTTAATAAGCAAAATATTTCTGGGTGGAAGAGAAAAATAGTTCTGTTGCAAGGAACGGAACAAAAAAATATGTGTGGAATATGTTATCATATAATCAATCCATAAACATATTTGAGGTTAATTATTCGGTATTTAAAAGAATGCAATATTAACCACAAATAAAAATATAATTCATGGATATATTGGTGCCCTGAAGCCGGATATTCAATTAGAGTAGCCTGATTATGAGGATGAGGGAAGGCTTCACGTCTAATAAGCCAACACACTACGTACTAGACGATGACGACTTCAAGATTACTTAGAATATTTTTGTCTCGCGAAAATTTCAAGACTTAGATTAAGTAGATGGGAACTCCAAGTTCAAACCTCAGCTGAAATACAAAATATTCCTTTCGATAAAAAATTATTTTTAACAGTTTTAGGTTAGGTAAGGATAAAGTAGCAAATGTTTCAAAAATAATATCTTACTAGGGTTTTATAACGTCCCGTTGTAGTACCGACCGTACCTATTCTGGCATTCAAATCCTGAATAGAATTTCTCAACTATTCTATTTCAATTATCTTTAGTTAGACATGAACAGAGTGACATAGTATCTTTGGTCTCAGATTCCCTAGTATTGGCATTTTCTCTTCTCCAAAAATACAGCTTCTGCAGAAGTTGTTGTGTAGATTTCACAACCTCTGGCCCAGTAAACATATACCAGTATCCTGCTATAACTGCTGTGGCATTTCTAAAACTAACTTTGGTTAGATTTAACTCAAGATATTATTCTGCATATGACAATTGTAGATCAGATATGTCTGGTTTCTATATAAATAGGTTCGTTCTTCCATCTATCCTTTAACCATTTCGCGACGGTTGACATGTACCATGCTTTCCAACTTTTCACAACGACAGAACTAATCAGACATCACCGTCATCGTTTGCTAGAACGCAAGCGAGCAAACAAATAACTGTCATGTATATGCAGCATCAGCCCCTGTCGACCTGTAACTAACTGCTGCCGTATTTACACGACATCAGCCGCTGTGATGCAACAAATGACTGTCCTATATACATGGCGTCTGTTGTGAAATGGTTGTGCCGTACTCATAAAGTAAAGGTTTCCAGTGAGAACCAACGTTCACTGTCAAATAAAACCGCTGCCATAATAATTGATTTTCAACTCTGGAAAGATCAGAATGAACATCGGCCGGGGATAGTCAAACGGTATGGAATGAGCCAATAATAACAATAACAACCAATTAAAATCATGATAAAATTACTTTACAAATAAATTCCTTTAATGTTCTGTCGTCATATTAAAACAACTGTTACGCTGTAGTTTTTATTTTGTCGTCTGTCTGTTGCCATTAGAATAGTTAACGCGCGTTCTTTCGTTCTTTCATTACCATAAATGTGTCAAAGTTGATGAGATTTATGATCGATTGGGTGGAAATGCAAATCGCAAATCCATACAAACCAAAAACAAAATAAAAAACAGGCCAAATGACATTTGCTTGGGGAACTTACAGACTGTATTACTGGCAGATAGACAGACAAACTGACAGACATTTGTGTATAAATAAATAATGAGTGCAAATATGTAGATATGACATACCAAAGAAGGTGTAGCAAATATAGGATGCCCTTCTTGAACATTTTATTAAGAACTATTGCAATGACAACAAAAATAGGATCTTGGAAGCTAAAAATGGATGCGAGAGTTTTGTAAGAAGCATCAGAAATCTTTAAATTTTTCTCCCAATTTTCAAAAGAGCAGGCAATGACACAGCAACACTGTTTTTTACAAAATATTGCCAGATTTTTTCTTAATGTTGTAGTGGTGTGGAAGCCTTACAACATTTGTTTGGTTTTTTTTCAATCTACTGTTGAGTACTGTGGTTATGGACTTTAATTAAATCACTTAATTTGCTATTTTAATAGCCATTTTTTGTTACAGTACTTACTTATGGCTTTATAAATTTGCTTTTTTTTTAATTACGTTGTAAACATATAAAATTGTAAAGCTTTGTAAGAACAATCGTCGTTATTAACGTATTAGTCATGGAGAACTAGTGTATGGAAGTTATCGGGAGGAACCATAAATCAAAAAGACATGCACTCTATGCCATGCCAAGGTAAACCAAGTCAAGTCAATTAAGTTTTATTTGCAACCGGCATTGAATATTTATTCATGCATTTCAATTCTCTTTTTTTAGTTTTCTTAGCCAGGAGTGGCACAAATTTAGCAGAAGCTTACAACGAACTAGAAGAGCCCTACAAATGTGGCTCTTGGATTACCCCTTTTAGTGATTTTAAAACCGCCAGTCGGGCAAGCAAGTGTGCTGCTAAATGTATTTCATCTCAAGCGTGATCGATGATCCCGCCACTCATGACTTAAATTAACACACAGAACATAGGTGGTGTACGAAGGTAGATTGTAATTCTGACTGACGAGTTGTAATGACCAAGGCCAGGGTTATCAGATATCCCTTTTGATGTTGATCGTGTTTGATTAAAGCACTTTAACAGCACCTTTACTATCCAGAGCTATATAAAGATCCGGGTGCCTGTTATTCTTGTGAAAAGTTATTCCGTTCAACATATTTGTTGTTCCAAGCCTTGAAGGCCTCCTCTTTGGATATGACTGCATTCTGGGCTACCATAAGACTCTGATTTTACTAACTTTGTTTAATGACGTTCTCTCTTTCAGTTTTTATCCTTCCTACGCTTTTAAAAATGAATCACTATGTTTGTCATTCATATTCCTTTGATCTATTGTCACCCCCTTTCACCACTCTTTACATTTGACTCACATGTAGTATCCGAGCCGCCGTAGTCTAGTGGGTAGTGTGTTGGCTTATTAGACGAAAGGCCAGGGTTCGAATCCCCGGTCAGACATCAAAAAACGAAATATGAAAAATATATTTCTTCGGCGGCTTCCTCTCAGCAGATTTCTGGCAAAAACTCTGAGAGTAAATGAAATTGCCATGAAAAGTTTCTCAAAATTCTGTCGTTCGGAGTTGATCATTTAATGATCATTCATCTACTCACACTGATTCAATCCACTAGTCTGGGATATGGATTAATTCAATGCCTTTTATTTGAAGTATAACGGTTTTATTTGAAGTATAACGGTATTATTTTTTATTATTATGCCGCCTTATTGCAGACCAAAATTTGTTGTGTTAAATTTCATTTAACGCTTGTATTTCGACTTCCGTTATCTCTCTCTCCTTTAGTTTGTTTTTTTTTTTTGCTGCTCTGTGTTATGAAAACGTTGACGCAAATTTCTTAATTTATGATTGTGTTGCCGACTATTGTTTTAAAACTTTTATGGCCTCAACGGTAAAGTGATTACTTTTTCTGTTGTAGCCGTCAATAATAGTTTGGCCATTAAAGGGTGTTTTAATAACGGCAAACAGAATTACTTTGCATATGATGTATGAAGTTTTTATTGCGTTTTTTTTTTGCATTCGTTAAATTGGAAATCAAATAATTTTTATTTTTTTAAATTACCATTCTAATAATAATTTCAATTTGTTGTTAATTAATGTCACCGGCCTTGTTTATTGTAGACGTCAAAATGACGACGACGACTACCTTAAACAGCAGGACATCCATTGATTGCGTTACTTAACGTACATAAATGGACCAATTTTATTTCTATTAATTTGTGATTTAATTGGTAGAATAATTGGAATAATGGTCGTAACAAACCACTTAATGACCATAAATGTGACAGGCTGCTCACATACTCAGGCACATACACACTCCCATACACAGTTTATTCATAATTATTATGGTTTAAATGAGAGTCCTTCGCAAGAAAAGGACATCTTAATGGTACAATTTAATAAAAATAACAACAAACAAAACAAAAAAAGAGAAATACCATAGGAATGTTTGTGAATACTTGTGCAATATGAAATATTTTCTGATTTTTCATATGATTTTTAGTCGTTTGGCTTTAAGACAAGAGTATATGAGGCAACATTATTGCGAAGGATAGAAGTCGTAAAATCCCCACTTTTTCTTGGTTACCATATCGATTTCAATTGCTTGCGGAAGACAGAAAAATTATTTTAGATCAAGAGATCATCAAGGCATCGCAAGTTTAGAGGAGCCCCACAGACGATATTTTAGTCCTCTTCTTTGTTGTGAGATCAAAGGGAATTCCTTTTAAAATAACCAGCAGAGCTTCTCGTAAGCGTATCAGTGATATGAAGTCGTAGCGTGTTAACTTATTTCTCACAAGTCTTCTGGCAAAAAATCTCAGAGTAAACAAAATTGCCATGAAAAGCTCAAAAATTTGCCATTCGTAGTCGACTTTAAACTGCAGGTCCCACCATTCATGGATAAAATGAACACACATATAGTTGGTATGAGAAGCTAGGTTGTAATCCTGTTTAAAGAGTTGAGATCGCAATTTAGGTAAGAAAGTGATCTCGTAGTTTAGGGTTGGTAGCGGAGTCTTGAAGAGTAAGATCCCACTTAGGCCAGAGGTGCTACAAATAATTGTACAACCCGGAGATCAAACATTCTCAAAAGAAATCACCCAAGACTACGAAACAAGTTAATAACCTGACTTTGTATATTAAGAGTCAGACACCTGACTTGTATCTCTTTCCCAAGTCACTGCAGAGAATCTCAAATTTATCAGCTTGACTTAGAATATGATTATGGCCTGTAAGAACAACAATAATGCAATGTATGACCAGGCGTTTAAGGCAAGAAGGCTATTCTTATCCAAATTAGTTCAGCATAACCTCACAATATTGCATGTGGTCTCATGCTGCCAACGAAATTTAAATACTCTGCAGAAGTCACGGTAGTCTAGTGAGTAAGGTGTTGGTTTGGCTTGGAGATCCCGTGGTTCAAACCTCAGTCTCTCGAATAAAACTAAATATGACGACTCCTCCTCAATAGTCTCCCGATAAAAACTCTGGGAGTAAATAAAGTTCGAAATACGTTCGAAATCAACGTTAAACTGTAGATCCTGCCATTCGTGGATAAAATCAACACACACAACATGGGTGGTGTTAAAAACCAGGTTGTAGTTCTCACTATAGGATTGCAATGATCAATTAAGTAAGTAAGTGTATTATTTGTGTTCCATTCAACATGGAATTTCATACACTTTCTCCATCAAAAAAAAAAATCCTACAACAGGATGCCATCACGATGCAATTGATTATCCTTGCATGAATTTCTGTTTGATTTTTATTCGAAATCGAATAAAAAAAATATAATCGAGTGAATGACCATGAGTTCAAGTGCATGAATGTGATGAAAATAACTTGGGTACAGAATCGAACGCCGTTTGTATTAGTCGTCTAAGCATTTGCAGCAATAATAGAACGTCAAATGGCTGCTACAACTGACTTATGTTAGGAGGCAGCAGTTATTATGTGGAAAAGTCTAAAGGACTTAAGAAAAATTATACAAAAAAAAATTGTTTTAAACGGCAAGAATATGTAAAATAGCAACAATAACAATAGAAATGTAACACCCACTGTTATCCTACGCAAATACATACATACATGAACATGAACACGCACATGAATACGCACATGCACACGCCCATTGACAATGACAAAGGAATACAATTGATAACAGAAAAAGGACATTTGAAAACGAAAAGAAGAAGAGTTAAGAAAAAGAAGAAGAAGAAGAAAAAGCAGGACATATTTGAATGTAATGATTATGCACATTCGTGACAGTGCAACAATGCCATACAAAGCAAGTGTGTTAACTTAAACGATGGCACAATGCAATACACATACGCACGTAGCGCCCACTTTAAGTGCCAGCTTCCTGGCATTGGCACTTTTGATAAATTAATGCCATGAAACTGTAACTTAAACTCTTTAAATATGTAGGATAGACGGTGCAGGGATGAAGGTAAAGTGGTTGAAAGTAGAAAAAATGCAACAAATATTGCATTTTGACTTTGAGAAATAATTCTCTGTTTGCATGTCTTCATTTTATTATTATTGTTGTTGTTGCATTCAAATGTCATACATATGCTCAAGGAAAAGAGGGTGACCAGTATTGTTTCTTTCTTTCGCTAGAGATGGACCTAACGTTCATTCGTTTAAAGGCGTTTGCAAAACGGTGCAGTAATCCAGTACCTGATCACGGGATGCTGCCACTTCGATATTTGCTAGCGATTAGAGAAGATGGAAGAGATTTCGCATCACTGGCCACCTCATATGCCTGTCATACATTAGATTTCTTACCCCCATTTCCATGTGCAACAATTATGCAACAAGTGACACATATTTTTTCTATTCTTGCCACCACTCGTACATGCAAATTATTTCGAAATGGCACAGTAAAAAGGACAAAAGAAAAACAAATAGAAAGAAAAAGGAAGGATAAGAGTAGAAGAAATTTGTTGCACTGTTTTGTTTGTTTGTTGGAAAACAAATTGCGTGACTCGAATAGAATATCATTTAAAATGCAGATATCTTCGATATGCGCTCCCCCTTTGCAAACTTATAAATTGTTTTACTACGTCTACCCTCGTGTGGCATTCTTCTCATGTGCATATTTTCAAATGAAATATTTCTCTTTCACACAATATTTGTTTTGTGGGTTTCCATTTCCATTTCCATTTGCAATTCTATTCATTTTTTTTATTTTTGTTTTGTGGTAAAAAAAAAACTTCAAACTTTTTTAATAAGAATCGTAGCGATTATAAGCAATTGTCAATGACTAAATGGCTGTCATTTAGAAAATATTCAATATGTCACTGTGTTATAAAAAACAAAAAACAGTAGAGTTTGGCTATAATGATATATAATAAATACAATAATATGGTCTTAGGGAAAGGAAGTGAGGCAAAACTGACCAACTAACCTCACCGGCACTAATTGGGAAGGCAATTAAAACGCCTATTCCTCATAGAGTATCGAAATTTGAAATTAAATTAGGTGAACGTAATAATATTTTTAAAACTTTTGATAATTTAATGCTTATCGGTAAATAATTTTTTAATCAAATTTTCGATAACTTATCGATAAACAAATTTTTTTGAGTAGATTTTCGATAACAATTTTTCGATAATTATTTTTTTAAATTGAAAAAATTCGGAATTCATAGTCTTTGTTAAAAATGTTCCATAATTTCTAAATTTATAGTAAAATAAATTTCGACTTCCCATATTTCGAATATATCGGTGGTTATCGTCAATAAGAATATTGAAAAGTCTATGCTAAATACTCATTGACTATACCAAAATATTTAAACAAATATACATACATACATAATTGGCCATTACAACCCTTCAGTCAGGATTACGGCTTAGCTTCTCACACAAATCTTAAACAAATATAGTCTCATGAATTTCATCATAATCGAACTTCACTGTACTATATTGGCTAGAGCAAAAAAACAAGATATTTTCCTACAAAAAATATTCTATTTTTAGTCGGGTTTTGTTCGGTGGTCTCATTAAAGTCTCAAAAAGTGATTTCGATATCCTTTCACCAGGATTTAATATTGCATTGTCCTTCAATCACAGTGCAAAAGATAGTGAATTCAGTAGTATAGTGTGGTTTGCTATAATAAAATACGAAGAATGGCGGATAATGTTATTAAGAGATTTGAAGAACGGTGTTTATAGAGCACTCAAGTTTAATGAACATGACCTTATTTCTTAAGAATTTAAAGCTCCTAAAAGATACTTCTTCATGTATTAAACACTTTATGTGTGGTTCTCGTAAACATGGATCAAATTTCATAAATTGTAAGTTCAGAAGGAAATTTACGAAAAAATGATTATAATGACACACATATGTACATATATACATATATATTTAGTCATTATAACGCTTCAGTCAGGGTTACGACCTAGCTTCTTATAGCACTTATGTTCTGTGTGTTAATTTCATACATGAGTGGTGGTGGGATCTACAGTTTAAAGTCGACTTCGAACGACACGTTTTTGAGAAACTTTTTCATGCCAATTTTATTTTCTCTCAGAGTTTTTGCCAGAAATCTGCTGAGAGGTAGTTGCCGAAGAAATACTTTTTCATACTATGTTTTGTTGGAGATGTCTGACCTGGGATTTGTACCTGGGCTTCATGTTCAATAAGCCTAACCACTACCTTTTATTTTAGATCATGATCCCAATTCAGCGTTTCATTTGTAGTATTTCATGAGATTTTTTTTTTCAAGAAATTATCAAACCACCGTCGCATAAACCGTTTTTCTTCTGCTAAAATACTTGACCGATTTTGTTAGTTCTAGCCTTGATAATGAAAACATTTTAACAATTTCAATGGGAATATTAAACCAAGTCAGCAATTGGTCTTGTTTTGGCTCTAATAATCGGATATCCTAACAGCGACATTCTCATGTAAACGTTTCTGTTGCAGAGAACAGAATTCATGTATACACTGATGCATCAAGACCACGAGACAAGGGCTAATGTAATCTTATCGAATCAGTTGAATACTTAATTATCTTTTAACTAACTTGATCCACAGTAGCATAATTAAGGCTACACATACAACTGTTAAGCGAATTTAGTATGAGAGGAATATTTGCACATGTACTGTTAACAAGCCGCTTAGAACGCCTGTATAGAATGTATACTAAGAATGCGGAAAAATAACGCTGGTATTCAGCATTCGTTAGTGTAACAATCTTCCCTTGAGAGGCAAACGAAATAAGAGAAAATGAACTCACTTGGACACATACCAGACAAAACTGGTCTCTTATTATTTGAGTTTAACCTGTCCGACTTTAGTTTTAGAATTTTTAACTCCGTCTTAAGGAATGCTTGCTCCTATGCATAATCGTCTAAAGACTGAAATCGACTCACAAGGACTGCTGCTAACGCTTTAATGACGAATAAGAAATTGAGGCTACATAACATCCCTCGTGTCATCGAGCGGCATTTGAAATCTTGCGATTATTAAGAATTGGTCACTTAAAAAATATTGACAGCACCTGACTAGCCGTTGTCGATTTGGATACCAACTAATCAATCATTAAATCTGAAAGAAAACCAACTTTAAGAGACTAGCAAATGGAAGATAGAGTATCAAAAGGCATGTTTTTCGAATCAATCTTAGAAGATGTATTTATTTGGAACTTTTTAAGAGCCCGTTACCATAATAATGTACTTACGGTACATTTTGCTACACATTCCAACAATAAATTGAGGAAAATTTAAATGTTTTTCTACCAACTTTACAAATAAGCGCCAAATACTCTTCCCGAATGCCAACATGAAAAATATACAAAATTTCACCTTTTCACCACTGCACTGAGATTTCTATTTACAAGTGTATTGCAGCTCTCTTATGTGTGAGTGTCTTGTAATCACAACACATCAACTGGTATTTCTTACAAATACAAAAGCAGCTTTTGCTAGTCAACAATTGTCGACAACAAAAAAGGAAAAGAAAATAAACAAACACATCGTCTATGCATTCGTTTGTTGTTCGCTAAAGAACGATTAAAGAAGACTAGACATGCTCGTGATGTTACGAAATCCTATTAAGCTTAAGAGCAGGGATGGTCGTTAAATGGAGGTTGATGGGTGGTAGTGGTAGTGATGGTGGTAAACCTAGTAATCGTATTAGCAGTGTGTGTGTGTATGAGTGTAAGTATAAGCAAATGTATCATACGAAACTGTTCCTACTTGTTGCTTAGAAGAAGCAACAAAAACAAAAATCACAAACAATGTTATGCGTGTGCACAGCAAACCATTTGAGAGATGATGATAACGCGATAATGATAACACGGCGCTAATGATGATGGCGATAATAATGATGATGATGTTGCTGATGTCGTTTCGTTTAGTGCTGTGGTGGGCGCCGACTGGTGATAAGAACAAACAGCAACAGTATGTGTTACAATAACTGCTGCAGCAGAGCCATTTGGTAGCAGCAACGCCGCCACTTGAAACAAGAAGAAATCGCTAAACGCGTCCTCCATATAAGAGCAACGGATGTCAACAGTTATTTTGCAAAAGTTAAGCGACATTTGACCTGTGAACAACTACTCTACTAATCATCAGCACCAGCTGTAACAACACTTACAAGTGGGATAAAATAAATAAAAAAAATTCTAAAAACAAAATAAAAGAAAAATTAACACACAATAAAAGAAAAATTAAATTTAACTATGCAAAGTTTGATTTGAATAAACTTTAGTTAACAGTAGCTAACAGTGTTAAATTCTTGTGCTAAAACAATTACAAAATTATTGTTAAATTTAAAAAAGACTTTTTAAAAGCGGGAAAGTAGTGTTACGGATAACTTTTTGAAATAAATTCCAATTTTGGAATTTAAATAGACAACCTTTTCGCAAAAGCAGTGTATTTACACAAAAAAAAATAAACAGAAAAATTAACACACATAAAAGAAAAATTAATTTAACTATGCAAGTTTGATTTGAATAAACTTTAGTTAACAGTAGCTAACAGTGTTAAATTCTTGTGCTAAAACAATTACAAAATTATTGTTAAATTTAAAAAAGACTTTTTAAAACGGGGAAAAGTATTGTTACGGAATAACTTTTTGAAATAAATTCAATTTTGCAATTTAAATAGAGCAACCTTTTCGCAAAAGCAGTGTAATTTAATGCAGTAAGTTTGTGTTGTTATTTTTTTTTTTTTTTACTAAAATTTTAAAATAAAATGCGACGGTTAGTTATTATTTTTTAAGTTTTTTTTTATTCAATATAATTTTCAATAAATTTTATAGGGAGAGTAGAGTACAAAGCCTAGTATGGCATATTCAAAAGCCTTTATTATTCCAAGATTCGTTGTACTCCTTTATATCTTTTATCTTGCGCTGTCGATAAATATCGAAAATTAATCGAAAATGATAAATATTTTGCCAATTACAACAATTTCGTTTTGCGTCTTAAAATGTTTTCCAAAATAATTATTGAATTATGAGTTTGATTCCCTTAGTTTTGATTGGGTGTTCGGAAACCTTCTGTTACAAATTTGTCTAAAAATTCAACATTTTTATATTTATATTTTTAATAAGCTTGATTGAAATAAATATGTGGCGTTATAGCCATGTTCGGGTGTAAAGTCAATATTCCAACTGAAGTCGTCGTAGTCTAGTAGGTAGTGTGTTGGCTTATTAGACATAAGGCCACAGTTCAAACCCCAGGTCAGACATCAAAACGAAAATATTTCTTCGGCGACTTCCTCTCAACAGATTTCTGGCAAATTCTCTGAAACCAAATAAAAGTTTCCATGAAAACTCTCTCAAAAACTCTGTGGTTCGAAGTCGATTTTAAACTGTAGGTCCCGCCACTTATGCATAAAATTAACGCACACAATATGAGTGGTTTGAGAAGGTAGGTCGTAATCCTAACTGAAGATCTTCTGGGTTTTCTTAGGTATGGACTTTACGGTAGATGCAAGAAAACACACCCAAGCTCATCAATTTTCTGGCGGGGGATCAAATTTGTGTGATTATGAAGCACAACACGTTTTCTCAGAATCAATCGTTTGGTCAAGTTCTAGAAGATTCTTTTGCAATCCCACCAGATAAACAAAAAACATTAGCTTTCTTGGTATCAATACCGGCTCTATTTTCTATCTGCGAACCTAGACCTTGATTTGTCCACGGTATTTTTCATACATTATTGCCATACGTGATCCAGTTATTACGCGTAATTGCGCTCTTCAGCAATAATTCAATAATTTTTTCACTACAGCTCATCATGGAGTGCTACCTACAAGGTTATACGGTAAAAAAGTATTAAAAAAGATATTCGAAGAAGTTTTCTATATTTTTTCGTGAATTTATTTCATTTATTTCCTATGAAACTTCTTTTTCAGCCTTAATTGGTGTGGAGTTCTGAATACCAGTATTTGCACGATACCAATCAAATGCTTTCCTGCTATAGTGACGAATGGCAAAATCTAGCTAGAAAGCATTAGGATTATGTCCTATTTATGAGTGGCGTACAATAAATTTTGTGGAAGGCTTTGTCATAACAATTAGTTACTCACAGAACTTTTGCCACTGAAAGGGGAGATTGGTGAAAGGAAAAAGACATACTTTTTCATATTAAATTTCTTTTTTTCAAGACATCGAAGCTACGATTTGAACACGCAGCACTTGTCTAAGCTGGCAACCTCGGATGCGGTTATTATTGTGAAAGAAGCATTCTTATGTCTTTGTTCTTTAAACGGCTGTCTACTGTCGATATCTAGTTTAAAAACTTGATAACCATGGATTTGAGAGAAAGAAAGTATTTATTGACGATAATAGGATATCCTTCTTATTAGATCTCTTATGCAGTGTTGCATGTTGTGAAGTATTTTACCGACATTACAACGAAAATCGCTGGGTTGAAGTAAAGGCACTTATTACTGATTCTCGCAAATTTATTTTCTCTACACTGGTCGTTTTCGCAGAACAATATACGTGCAAGGATAGGCAGATAATTGCACAATGCTTTACAGAAACAAATAACGAAAGTATTTTCAGGGTCTTATAATGTCTTAAAACCAAATCCAATGTCCACATATGCAATTGTCCCTGTTCCTTGTGTCTCACAATCTATTTTGGGCACCATTGGGGAACTTCTTGCCCTTTGTTTTTCGACTACATATGTGGAAAATATTACGCTTACGTGCCTATACAATCCAACTCGCACAAGAATTGAAGCCAAACGATCATTGCTTGAATTTTACTTTACTTTTTACTGATTGTAAGCAATTTTTATCAAAGAATTTTCTACAGTAAAGTTGCAAGTCATCACTGACTTGCATTTTCTCTAATGAATTTACAAGTCATCGATGATTACTAGAGAAAATGCAAGTTATCGACATTTTCTGTAGTAAATTTGCGAATCATGGATTATTTGCATTTTCTGTAATAAATTTTCTAGTCGATAACTTGCATTTTCTCTAGTAAATTTACAAGTTATCGGCGCATTTTCTTTAGTAAACTAGCAAACTTACTAAAGAAAATGTTAGTAGATTCGTTTATTTGAGAAAATGCAAGTTTTCGATGACTTGCAAGTCAAATGTATTTACATTTTCTCTAGTAAATTTACAAATTATCGATAATTTGCATCGATTTCTATATGATATTTTCAATATAAATTTTTTTGTTTTACAAATATTATCTCTTCATTAATTACTGTGAAGAAATTTTATTTCCAATATTCCGCTTTTTCTCCCCCTCTTTGGTCGGATTGCGCACTTGTAGTTTCGTTGGGGCATATTATTGTTTCATTTATTGTTTGTTTTGTATTTCTGTTTCTCTGCCGTATTTATTGTTTAACTTGCGGCATATTTTCATATTTTCTTTACCATTTTTTTTCCCTTTTTTCATAAAAGAAGAAAAGCAACGTTTTTCTATTTTAGTGTTGTTGTTGTCGTCGCCAAAGTTTTCTATTTCTTGTTTAAGCCAGAAGCTAAAAAAAAATTGTGTCCCAAAAATTTTGTAAGGAATTCTAAGTTGGAGGCGGTGTTTTGAGAGGAACAACAACAAAAATAAAGGGAGAAGACAAGTAAAATAAAATAAAAAAAAACAATTAAGAATTCAAAACGAAGGAAGCTATTAAATCCTTTTCCTTTGCAGCGTGGGAAAATTAGTTTTTTGGGAAAATTTATTAAAAACAATAGAAAAATAAACTCATTTTCTGGTTATCTACTCGTGTAGTAAAAAGGGCTTAAAATAACAAAATCCTACAGGGCTAACGAACAATACAACTTTATTAAGGAAGTAAAAAAAGAAAAAATAATGCTGAGACGTTTTAGCTGAGTCAGTCAATTGCCAAGAGTTATTATTCTCTGGAAAAAGAGTTAACCGCTGCTTAAATTCATTCAACAGGCCATTAGAAGCAGGACTTAGAATGATCTTTTGATGGGTGATCCAATGGATAGGATATCAGGAAGTGACGACTTTTTGAAATCAAACCTTAGTGAGTACAAATAGCTAGTCTTTGCGAATCACCCGAAGCAATAATTCAGAAACTAATTAACGAATTAGTTTCGTCTTTACAGTCAGCATCAGGGCTTTGCGTTTAAAATGCGACTCCCTTAAAATCAAGCTAAAAACCAGCCAAAAAGTTTAGTACACTTAGTAAACGATTCCATATTTAGTTATGATCGCTTCGTAGACTAGACTATCGAGTAAGCGAGTGGCATGTTATTTTAGTTGGGGTTCAATAAAACCAGTTCAAGTGATATCCAGTATTAGCTATGGGATCCGTTTTATTTCCAATACTCCTTCTTAGTCCCATTCAAAGTGCAGAACTTCTGTAAGATCTCCTCCTGTCCGGTAACTTCGACAAGCTTTGGAATGTTTTACGTTGTAAGTAAGGATAATTCCTTGCCTCTTCCCTAGTACGGTAGCAGTGACAAACTTTGGAATGTTTTACTAGCTTAGTAAGGATAACTCCTTGTCAAGTATATGATACGCACGAATTTTTTCCCTTCTTAGATTCATCAACGCCATACTGCTTTCAAGTATGTGTTGTGACGATTTGTTCTCCTTATCTCAGAATCTACATACGATTCGTATACTGAAGACATACATATATATTTGGTCATTACAACTCTGTCAGGATTACATCCTAGCTCCTCACACCATTTATGTTGTGTATGTTAATTTTATACATGAGTGGCGGCAGTTTGAAATCGACTTCGAACGACAAATTTTTGAGAAACTTTTCATGGCAATTTCATTGAGTTTCAGTAGAGTTTTTGCTAGAAATCTACAACGAGGATGTCGCCGAAGAAATATTTTTTGTTTATTTCGTTTTGTTAGGGAGTTTGAACCATGGCCTCACGTTTAATAAGCCAACATACTACCTACTAGACTACGGCGACTATCCTCCACTGAAGAAGAGATCTTTAAGTCTACAGTGATGGTCAATTAATATCCTCAGACTGTTTCCAGATAGTCTGACGCATCTCTCAAACCTCTTCTCATTGTATTTTCACAGCGAATGTCTAGATAGTCTCGACTTTATCTTATCTTTCGTTGCGTATACTATTCCAAATATCGCTTCTTATTCCACAGAGAAACTTAATGCCCCTATAAGCGGCCTGGAAGTAGAGCATTACACACAGAAATAATTCGTTCGTTAACGGCTTTCATTTTATATGGAACGTATCCAGACATCCTTCTATTGTCTTACAATTTAAACAGTTTCAAATTTACTATCCTGGGACTCTAACGTCTCTTGTCTCCCTCGCAAACCTATGCGACTTTGAAATGATACAACGCTTTGTCCGGCTATAGACCTTGAGTACTGGCCTTAGGAACAGCACAATAAGATTATCTCACGGTTTAATGAAAAAATAATACAAGTTTTCTATTCTCTTAATGGTCAAGGGTATGACAAGTTAATCGAAAGAAGATTTACAACAATTTCCGTTTTCATAACAATAACATCGGCAAAAAGGAGAGAGAAGTTAATAGTCTAGCACCGTAGATAATTGTTTAATAATAAAGGGGTTTATAAAGCAACACACACACACACAGAGAGAGAGAGAGAGATAGGTCTTGTTTCCTGTCTCGTTGATGGTTTTACAAGTTCGAAAAACAATTTTTTTTTGCTATTTAAACTCGTTTTATGTTAATTTTTCTTGTTTTTTCTAATTTTTTTTCTTCTACTCATTCAACCATTATTTTCACACTTCTTTTCTCTGCTCTTGAATTTTCATTGCTTAAGAAAGAGGTAGAATGGAAAGGGGGCATTGCAAATGTCTTGGCATTTTAAATATGTTGTCTCTAGTAATTGTCCTCCTCTGACGTGTTTTTTTTTAATTTTTTCTCTTTGGTTGCCATTGTCTTTTACCACGTTTTTGAATGACGCCAACTTATTATCCTGTGCTTATTGTCTGGAAATGGATATTGTAAAATAATTTTTAATCTATTCTGGAAAAAACATACACACATACACACATACACTCATACAAAAAAAATAAATAAAATACTAAGTTCCTATGCAAGTATGCAAGCAGGGAAACTGAAACTGTTGTTTTGTTTTTACAAATGCGTGCTCCTTTAGCTTATTTTGCCATTCACCTTTGTCGCACTACCACTTTCTATTCCTCTCAAGGTAAAGATTACGAAAAAATATTTTCACAGAATATTCAAAAGGTAAACAAACAGCAGCATAGTTTTTTTGTGCATCCGTTTGGTTGCACTATGGGTTTATAATTTACCAAAGGCCTTCAAAGATAAAATTTAATTTACTCTACTATGTTCACATTATAAATTTGTCAGATGTAAAGTCCATATGACTTTATTAGCCTATACTCATATGGTAATTTTATTATATGTAAAGTCCATATGACTTTACTAGGCTATACTCATATTGCAATTTTGTCATATGTAAAGTCCATATGACATATTTATTTAATATTTTGCTGTATAATTAATATATGTATGTATGTATCTGCGCAGATTTATTAAAATCTGCTTTAATTGATGCAATAAACAATCACTCTGAGTAATACTTTTACAACCCACTGTGCACTATCTGTTGTATAGTATTTACCATTATCATATCGTGTTATTTATTTTTGTTGTTTTTTAATCCTTTTTCGTTATCGTTTTCTCAATGCTCTGCTGCTTCTTGTTTATTATTAACTAAGTAAACTAAATCTAAATCAACAGGTAGTCATTCACTCCCAGACCTGTTGCAGTAATACGTAAACGATATTGACAAGCAAAATCTATTGGACGAAGGAAAAAAAGAAATTGAAAAACAAAAACAAATACCGAACGACGAAAACGATTCCTCTAACGGATATGAAAATCGAAAAATGAACAACTGAAGAGAGGTGAGGCGACAAAGAGAGCGTGAGAGAATGAGTTGAAATATTTCATTTTTAAAGCTTCAGTTAAACTTTAGTAGACATCAACTGTGTAGTAAGCACAACTGTAGTAGTAGTAGTAGTGTTACAGAGAGTATCCAATTGGCATACTTCGTTTACACTGTTCATCGTTTTTTTTTTGCGATATTAAATTACAAGCGATTTTTTTCTTTCTTTATTATCTACGCTTTCTTAAAGGCAAGACAACAGATTTTTATCATTTGCCGTCTAATTATGAGTGTGTGTGTTTGTGTGTGGAAAAGTGTTGCTAATTATAAACGCAATACAAACTAGCACATCAAATTTAACTTGTTCGTCCCGTCCTTCAGGTGTTTACACATAAAATTTACCAGTTTTTTTTTTGTTAAGCGAACGACGGAGTGTGATGGCGTAAATTTTATACCACAGGTCAGTTGAAAATGTTGGGGTTCAGTAATAAATTCTCATTTAAAACAATTTATGCCTTTGGCGTACGCACAATGTAAGCAATGAAAAGCTTTATTAGGTAATGCAGAGGATATTTTATTAAAGAAATTAAATTGTTAATGAGCTGGTATAATTAGGACGCTCTTATAGTGGTTTTTATAGTGCTTGAAAAATAAATTACTCATGTTGGAAAACACTCAGCGACTGTGAATTACGTATATGTACTGTCTGAACAATTGGTGGAATTAAGTTTTGTAGCTTAACAGTCCAATTCTTAAGATAAATACGCCAATGGATAGATGCTATATAGGTTATGCGCCTTTTCCTTCGTTACGTTTTGGATAGGAAACTGTTGTGGAAGCTGGAGACACTGAACAGGGTGAAAAACGACTACATTGCTCTCTATGCTTGTAGTAAATTGTTGAGTAGCATATGAGAGTTCGAAACTAGGACGACTTATTAGTTTTATACAGCAGTATACAGCCCTGCAAATTCCTGGTATCCATTGGCATGAAGACTAATCCGATCTTGATAAAGTAGCTATAATCACACGCCTGCATTACTGGAGCCCGGCGTTCTATATCATCCTCGGTGCTAGCGATAATAATGCTTCTCTTCCCGCTCGGTCACTTAAGAATCCTAATGAAATCCTACCACACTGGCATTTCATGAAAGTTCAGAATGTCCAATCCGCAAATCTGCACGGATGATTGAAATTTGATTAACACAGAATGTGGAGGCATCTTTTCGAAGTTGACAGATATAGTTTATCCGCTCAGATTATTAAATCATTGCAACGTGTTTCCGGAAGTGTTACCATAAGTGCAATGGTGATGCTTATCCCAGAGAAAGGAAAGGTGACTTCAGATACAGTCCATGTAGTGCGCGTAGTCTGCTGAGACTCTAAAAGACACTCTTAGCCTAGTTGTCGAAGTCATTACAGATCTTTGCAGTCCGAGTATTCATGCGAGTCTTTTCGGTCTTGCCCATGTGGCCTGCAGAAGCTGGAGCTGAAGAGATAAACAAAAGAAGGCAGCTGTTCTTGACCTCTTTTTTACATGTTCAGCGTTATTGCGTAAAATATGGCAGTGGCTGGACTTCTATAATGCAGATGATTTTTATTGATTGGTTATTACAACCCTTTAAACAGGATTACAATCTAGTGTCTCGCACCATCTATGTTGTGTGTGCTAATTTTAACTATGAGTCGTGGGATCTAAGGTTTAAAATCGACTCCGAGTTACAGATTTTCCAGAAATATTTCATGGAAGTTTTCTATGCTCTCGGAGTGTTTGTCAGAAGACTGCTGAGAGGAAACCGTTGATGAAATATTTTTTCATGTTTCGTTTTGTTTAAGATGTCTGAACTAAGGCTTGAAACAAAGCCTTACGTGTAATAAGCCAATACAAAAAGGAAGTCGCGAAGAAATATTTGTCCATAGTTCGTTTTGTTTATAATGTCTGGGCTACCTACTAGACTACGGTGCTGGTTTTTCATTTCATCTTATTTTCCTGGTTCACATACAATAAAAAGTTCAAAGCATTACATTGTTGCCTATCTTCTACAGCCTAAGGAACAACTGTTCAAAGCTATAATGTGGGCATTATTGTTAACCTCAACCAAATCAGTAGAAATTAAATTTTAATTTCGTGAAAAATTACAAAAAAAAAACAGAGCGTTTTATAGTTGCATCGCTGGTTGTTTTGTCTGATTTCGAAATATACAATATTCTCATTCTAAGGATTGACGAATGAAATCGAACAACAACTCTTTCTTCCTTTCTTTATTTTTTTTTCCTTTTTTCTTTCTATTTATCCCGAACTATTTAATGAGTTCATTGAGAATACTTCAACCTGGAAGGGTTGCAGCAACATCTTTAGCCAGTAGATTTGCCACTTAAATGCTGAATTGACACTTTTTTTTTGCCAAGGCACAGATACGTAGTTTAAGAATCAGGGAGTGTTTAAGCGTTTAGAAGGATGTTAATTATTTTTAATCAAAATGAAAATTTTAATTTTTAATCCTTTTTATATTCGTATTTGCGTCTTAAGTTTCGAGCTGGTTTTCTTAAAGGCTAGTGGAATAGAAATTTTAAA
>QOCX01001639.1:0-30574 GCA_005959815.1 Sarcophaga bullata | reverse complement strand
TTTGTGACAATGTAGAATAACAATTCCTTTTGAGATCAAAGTATTGTGAAATTTTTTTATAATAAAAATATGCCTCCATAATAGCTATCAGTCGATCTTGCATTATAAGCTAACTCACAGCATTAATGTCCTCTAATGGGTGCCCTGCTTGACTATTAGCTTTAGAATGCCTACCAGAGACTCTCGATACCGAGCACATGGTCTATGTTACTTAACTCATAATTATCGATAAATAAATAAATGTTCTGTAGAAGAGGATCAAAAAACTGTCATTGTTTGGTATTCAAAGACTTCGTCATGGCATAAATATTGACTATACGTAACAACAAACATATGTTTGTATATGTCAAATTACTCTCAAAGCGAACTGCATTTAATCAATTGTTATATTTTAAAAGAGTAACGAGACAAACTTTGGACATGTAAAGCTCTGCAAAAACGTTGTATTTCTTTTTAATAATTTAACACTGAATTCTAACAGGATAAAAGGATTATGGCCGGCTGTAACAGCTTTTTAAATAATTGATGATTCTTTTGTCTTCTTCTTGAAGTTTTCTTTTCGAGTATAGAAAAAAAAAGAAATTGTAGAAGTAATACAGATTTGTCATATGCCCAGATACATGTTTAAATGACTTCGAGCTTTATCAATCTATTGATTTATCGGCAGATTGTTTGCTAACGCCAGCTGTAAATGACAGCTTCGTCGTCGACATGAATATCATACTTTCGAATTTCTTTAGATTTCGGTGTCTTCGGGTCAAGCACTAGTACGTTTCCACCGGTTTGATACTTCAGCGTGGGACTGGTACGATATAGAGTACTGGCATCGTATATTTGTATCACTTTTAGTAAAAAAAAAGCAGGCTGGTAAAAACATTTTTAGGTGCTCTGCATACAAAATGAATTTTAAAAGAGCATGTCAAAACGATTTAGTCGTGTGGTATATAAAATCACAACAGACAGCCCCTAGCGCTACTTTAACTTTTATATCGTGGTTTAAACACTTGTCGTTCTAGTTTGTGGGTACAAAAATACCATTGGCAAAAAGAAAGAATTAATATGTAGCAAATACAACTCTCAGGACATTTGCTGATATTAAACGTATACATGGTTAAAGTTTAATGCTTAATTAATTGGCTATTACAACCTTTTAGTGAGGATTACAACCTAGCTTCTCACACCATTCATGTTATATGTGTTAATTTTATCTATGATAGATTTGCAATACTTTCCATAGCAATTTTATTTCACTCTCTGAGCTTCTGCCAGAACACTGCTTAGATCAAGTAGGCGAAAGAAATTTTTTTTGATACTTCGATTTTGTTCGAGATGTCTATGCGGTCGTTTGGGACTACTACCTACTAGACCACGAAGTACAAACTCGGAGATCATTTCCATTTTTATGTCCAAAATCTTTATGATAAAAAAATTTTACGATTCTGAAAATGCTAGCAGACGTGCAAAGAAGGCTATCAATAAAAGGATGATCGATTGATAAGACTGATTGAATGCAAAACTTAACCTGATTCCTTAACAAGTCTTGTCCATCAATTATTCCAATATTTTAGAGAATTTTGCAGAATTTATGGGAATGCCTTAAATCAGCTCAAAACCCATTCCAATTTTTCTCCAAAAAAGACAAGAACAGAATAGTGTGATCAATTCTTGTTCCCTCTCAATTAATTTTTCCTTTAGAATATAAATTTATTAGAATACCCATGCATAGCTATTGTTGTTCGTATATCTATTGTGGTTGTTGTTGTTGTTGTTATTTTACAAATACTATTTGTTGCAAATGATTTACATGGTAAAGTTTTAATGTGACATTTTCTTCTGTGTGTTAGAAGTTAAATTTTTGATACTAAATTACATCGACATGACCACATTTTATGTACTCGTACGATGGCTTGAATGCAAACAAAACCATCAATATTGTCAATATGTTTTGTTATTGTTGTTGTTGTAAGAAAAGGATGTCATGGAAAGTCTTCCATGAGAGTGTATGTATAAGTGAGAGTAACTAATACATTAAGAAATAGGCAGACAAATGTGTTTAATATTTAAATATTCGACAGTGATAGTGAGAAAGAGAGGCAGGGAGAGAGAGAAAGAGAGAGAGAGAGTGTAATAGAGAGCGTTTATTGAAATCAAGGTAAACAGCAAGACACTTATGTCACAACAATCGAAATAATATTCTTATATGCTGTATCCGTGTGTGCTTGTGTTTGTAATGCTTGTGTGTTTAATTAAATGTCGGTAATGCAGTGGAAATAATTCATTCAAGAGTTCAAAAGTTTGCAAAACTAATGTGTTTTTCGATTACAATTTCAATTTCTTTTGTAGCATGCTGGATGGATGGTCATGGAAGAAAATTTAAATTCCGTTGCATGCAATATGAGTTTTAACAACGCTTACATGAGTGCTGACATAAATATCTTCAATCCATGATTTACTATGAGCTCGAAGACAGAGATAGAAAAAAAAACAAAAAGAAATTGCATGCAATTGAAATGCATTCAATAATGCAAAGGGAATTGCAATGGAAAAAACGCAAAAAAAAATAGATTTCTTTTTAATTAAAAATTAATTTTTAAATTTTAATAGAAGTCAATTGGATATTGTAACATTTCTATTGCGATAGAAATCAAATCAAATGCCTTTATTGCATGCATATAGCATTGTATGAGCCACATGTACATATGTATGTATGTATGTACGTACGTATGATAAGAGATGATTTGAAAAATTGTCGCAGAACCAAGAGAAGCGTTAGTTTTTTCCTTTTTCTTTTTTGGTGCTCTTACCATATACTCTACGTTGGGTATCCAGCCAGCCAACCAGCCAGCCAGCCAGGAAAAGAATAGCAGAATACCCCTTGGGATTTATACATTTAATGAGCGCTTTGGCGCTTATGACGTTAAAATTGTCTGAAGCGGTTACAGTGTGTGTGTGTGTGTTGTTTTTTTATGATTATTTTTAAATGTTGCACGCGATATGCGGGCGTGGCATGGCGTTAAATTACACTACCATCACTCGTATGCCTCATAATAACAAGTAAATAAATACACCGCATGTTGTATCCATATCTTCTATTTGCCCATATGATTTCGTTAGCCTTTTTATAGTTTTTTTTTTCCGTTTTTTTTTTTTTTTGTAATTTTTGTTGGCTTTTTCTCCTCATTTCATTTAATACGGTGTGAGAGGGTAATGAATGTTTTTCGTATTTAAACGCTGTTGGCGGTTTTTCATTGTACGACTGCGGCATGGCTGCATAACACATGATTTATTATTTCGCCTTTTTACAGAAATTTAATATGATTTCATGTGGTTGGGTTTAAAATATGTATGTACGTACGTGAATATAATGAAATTAATGAAAAATAAAATGCGGTAGCTTAACATGTATGTGTGGTAAACGCTGACACTTGCACGTTGCTAATTTTCAAAATATTGAATAAATTTCTGAAACGTAATCTCCCAAAAAATTAAAAAACAAAATTTGATTTTTGCAAACAAAAAAAAAAAAAAAAAACGAAAAAAGCAAGAAAAAAAAAATTGTCAAATATTTTCGAAAATAGATTTAAAATGAGCAAATTTTTCTTTTCTTAAATGGATTTATGAACCTGTCTTAAACGTATTTTTTAAGGAATTTGGGGATTTATAAACGACATCCGGTGTAGGCCAAACCTTTTTTCTCTCTTTCTTTAGCTCTAGATAAAGATATTTTTTCTTTTTTCCTTTTTTTTCGATTCCTTTTTAACAAACCATCATAAATTCCTCTAAGATTTCAATCTGATTCTGCACCTTTTATTTTAAAACCAAAAAGTGAAAAAAAAATATTTTAAAAAAGGCAGCTGTTTTATAGAAAAAAAATCAGCTCAAATACTTGTTTGCCAGTGTGTGTGTGTGGTATTTGGTTCACACTCCAATTTGTGTGATCCCACAATAAATTTTTATTTCTAAAGCAGGTATGAAAATAAATTTTATTTTTTTTTTTTTTTTGGTTTTCAAATCATCTAAAAAAGACCTTTTTTTTATAGATTATTCCAATCAATAAAGTCGTTGTTAAGAATTTAAATTTGCATTTAATTTTCGTTTGTTTTTTTCAAATTTTTTAATCTTTTACTGTTTTTGTTCTGTTTTTTTTTTATTAATTGCTTTCATTCTCTCTCTCTCTCTGTCTGTCTGTCTCTAGTTCTATGTTTCCCTTCTATTGTATTATTTTATTTACATTTCACAATTCACAGTTTTAAAAAATTGCATAATGATGTACAGAGAAATTGCACATTTCGCTTGCAAAGCGAAATTATTAACGCGTATTAGTAAATAGTTATTCTGATATGATCATTAGCTATTGATTGTACCATAGTTTCAATGCAATACAATATACAGTCACAGAAAAAAGTCTCCATACATGTCATGTATGTATGTTCTTTGACTGTAAAAGAAGATGAAATGTGTTTAAAACCGAATTTAAAGCAAAAAGTTGTATTACTTTTTTACAGGCCGTAAAAGTAATCAAAAGGCCTGTTGAGGCAAACGGAACGATTATGTTTTTACAAGCACTATCAGAGCTCAAAACAGCCAAAGAGTCCGAGGCTTCGAGGCCACGGTTTTAGACTAATTTGCTATGTTAAAAACTTATGTACGATTTTGTTGTACATTAATACGAAACACACTTGGATTTAAAATAAAAACAAAAAATCAATTAAATTGTTTCCATCGAACCCAAGTCGGCCAGATACAAAGTCAATAATATTGGAAGTGACTGTAAAAAGTTTAAATCCCTCTAATAAAAACCCTCTGTCTTATATACAGGATCTAGAATACGATTATTTAAACAGGAAGGTAGTAAGACCTTGTAAATTACAAAAATAAATTCGAATAATGTCAGGGCCAACTTTCGGGAAAACTTTCATCATCCAAGGTTATTCTCTTAAATACGATAGTAAGATAGTGTATATTTATTTATTCTCTGGATATGATTTGTCAACCTTTGGGACAACCATCGCAAAATCAAACTGTTTCTCATCAAAATTTTTTTAAATAAGAAAAAATTGTTTGAAATTTATCACGTATTTGTTCCGTAATTTCAACTAATTACGCATTAATTCCAGACATAAAGTCTTGTGCAGGATATATTTAAGCCATTTATGTGCCTACAAATATTGCAAAAATTAATTTTCCGTACGTATTGATAATACCAAGATCGTTATTCTCTAATTTTCTGTTTTTTTTTTTATCTAACTAAACATGAATTTCAGTGTCCTTATAATCTAGTCGCCATAGCTTAGTCACAATAGTCTACTAAGTAGCAGTCGCGTATTAGACGAAAGGCCAGGGTTCGAATCCCCAGTCAGATATCAAAAAACGAAATATGAAAAAAATATTTCTTCGGTGGCTTCCTCTCAGCAGATTTCTGGTAAAAACTCTGAGACTAAATTAAAAGTTTCTCAAAAATCTGTCGTTCGGAGTCGTTTTTAAACTGTGGGTCCCGCTTCTCATGTATACAATTAACACACACAACATAAGTGCTGTGAGAAGCTAGGCCGTAATCCTGACTGAAGGGTAGTAATGGCCAATTATGTATGTATGTATGTATGTAGTCTACTAGATATTATTAGACACGAGCTTGTAATACAAATCCCAGCTCATACCTCTCTCCGGTACCTTTCTCTCAGCAGTCTTCTGGCAAAAACTCTGAGAGAAAATAAAATTATCACTCATTTATAAATTTAACACACACAACGTAGGTGATGTTAAAAGTTAAGTGGTAACCCTAACTAAAGGCTTGTAACAATTATGTAAGTATAGTCTAGCTCATTAAATACTGTGCTAGCCTGCATATAAATCTATTGTAACTAAGTATTTTCAGTTAAATTTGTGGAAAGAAAAAAAAAAAAGAAAATATTTATCACGGAGGTTTATTGCAAATTAATTCCTTTGAAAGAAAAACCTTAAAAAATAAAACCCGATTCAATTAAGTTCTCCAGAACGTCAAATTTAATATCACAGACAAGAGAGGCTTTGAATGAGAAACTTTTACTTAAAATTACTTATACTTTCCATTTACGATTTAATTTTTTTTAAGCCCTAAAGATCAACTTTCAAACAAACTGAATCGAAACGAATCAAGTGGCATTTTGTTAATTTCGATTATTTTTTGTTCAATTTTTATATGGACAATGTGTACTTAAGTTATAATATCTCATTGCAATTGCTTCTAAAGACTGCCAGACAAATCAATTCTCTTGGCTATGTTAATGCATATTTCATACTCTTCTAATGCCTACTCTTACTAAAGTCTCGTGCTAAACAGGTACATAAATCTTTAAAAAGAAAACTGAGAATGGGCTTGTTGAACAAAAGGAAAAAAGAAGAAAAGAAAATCGTAAATATAAAGGCATAAAAAGTAATTAGAAACTCATACGCCCTCTAAAACCAAAAAAAAAAGAGGAAGAAGAAAAGGCTCATAAAACAAGAGACCATAATTTACGAAAACGATTTTTAACGGCAATTAGGTGAAGGATAAACAAACATAGTTTTTGTTTGAAAACAGAATGCGACTACAGATACAGAAGAAAACGCTGTAATAATTAAATTTTAAGGCAAATACTGTCATTAGTTGTTTACGTTCAGGTTACAAACAACGCCAATGGAAATTTCGAATTTTATTATTTTTTTTCGATAAGCATACAATATGAAAAAACGTATAAGGAATGTAGGAACATAAGAAAAAATGCTGTCAGAATAAAATAGAATCCATTTCATGACCTCCTTTCATTTGTCGACAATTTATTTTTAACTACAAATTTGTGCAGAAAAAAATCGTTGCGGTCGTATTCTGTTTTTACACTTCCACTTACAAATACCAGTGTACAGAATGAAAGAATTCCTAAAAGTAATGACAAACGAATATGAACGTGTTGTTTGAGTGAGTGGCTCGTACTTAAATGAGAGTGGCGAGACAACACCCAGCGAGTTTCATACATAGACTGAAAATGTGGTGTCGTCATCAGGTTCTTGTTTAAGTAGTTTAAGTAGCAGCAGTCAAACTAATGTATTGACTGTCTGCCGTAATAAATATCCTTTAAGGACGTCTTTTTAACACATTCGCACGCACAAGTGCCAGTATAAACACTGGCGCTGTTCTTTGTAATTGAAAATTTAAAAGATGTTCTCGTTTTGAAAGAAGATGTTTATGAATGAAACGTCCTGCTGTGCCAATATAAAATATTCCGAAGGAAATTTATGTAAAACTCTGCAGGACGTCATCACAAGTGTGTGTAGAACAGAAGCTTAGAGATCATGCTGTTAAATTAAGATCAGAACGTCTAAATTAAATAATAAGACAGCCAACCAGCCAACTAGCCAGCCACCGAGCCAACCTGTTGATGTGTGGTTGACATTTATAAAATTTGGAGTATTGGAAAAAATATTCGGCAAATATTTTGTGGCAATTTAAATAATTTCCGACAGAACTATGACGCCTATTATTTTTACATATTTCATGCATTGTATGTATACAAACGTATGTATATTAGTATGTATGTATGTTTATGCACACAGTACTTCAATTTGTAAACAAATTAAACGTTTTATTTTCCATTTTTTTATTGCCTTTTAGAAGGCGGATTATTGTTTTGAAGTCGATTTAAATTTTTCAATTTCCAAACACTTTTTGGTCACTTAGTTTTCCCTTTTTTTGTTTTGTTTTTTTTTTTTGGTCATTGTAAGGGCAATAAATCTCTGAAAAAAAAACAAAAAACTTAACGTAGAATATTGTTATCTTAACTACCTTAGCGCCATTATTTTTGGCTTAAATACACAAACAAACTCTTTATTTCTCTTGTTGAAACTCAGTCAAGGTATGGAATTGACCTTTTTGTCGCTTTATGTCAACTATTTTGATACCGAATATGGGTAATGGAAAGAATAAAAACAAAAACAAAAAAGAAAAGGAGAATAAACCGCTTATTTATCGTTTGTACGTTTGTTTTCTTTTTTTCTCTATGACTTAAGAGTGTGCCTAGACATGAATGTGAGTTTCATCATAATCATCCCAAGAAGACTCAAAAGAGACAAAGAAAGAAAAAAGAAAATAAAAAAAGGGTATTTCATCGTCATCAACCTTTTATGTATAGATTCGATGGTGTTTAATTTCAAGTGTCCAGATTTTCTTTACATTTTTATGCCTTTTTCAGAAAAATCTCTTTTTTGATGTCAATTTTTCAACTTTATTCCACAGTTTTTTTTTTTTTGATGCACCGACTCCAACCAAACTAGACAAATATTGTTCTACAGAATCTCATTATGATGAGAAAAAAAGGAAAAATAAAAACAAAACAAAAAAATCAGAATCAGAAATGATGTGTTGCTTAAGCAACTCTTTAATATCTGCTGCTAAAACGTTGTCATCACCAACATCACTGTCATTAACCGACGGCTTTTTCTCATGTGCTCGTATGAGAGCACTTTTCAAATTTAAGATGATCTCAAATGGCCACAGGCACACTCACACATACATGCACACTCACATATTATAGATTTTTAATTTATTTTTCATTGTTGTTGTTATTTTATTTAAACATTTGCTTTAGATGTGGTTGTTTTTAGCATTATTTGTTTTTGTTTTTCAGAAACTTAAAAAAAATTAAAAATTAAAAATTATTGTCAACACTGCAGTTGCAGTGTTATTGCTTTTGTTGTTGTTGATTTTTTCTTTTTTAATTGTGTCCACTGTTGTTGTTTGCATATAAGTAAAGACAATGTCAACAATAAAGGACTGAAAGTGTCATTAAAGCAAACAAAAAAGAAAAAAAAGAAAAAAAAAATAATAAAACAAAGAGAAAAGAATAAGAATAGCTGAGAACTGAATTTGTTTTCGTTTTATTCTTTCTTTATTTTTTTTTTTTTTTTTGTTTTTAAGTGTCATAAAATTTTGTGTCAAAAAAAAAAAAAAAGAAAGAAATTCCCTAAAATTAAACGCGTTTATTAGCGCACTGTTTGCTGCACATTAAGCCAAGTTAATTAGTCATAATGTTGGGTAATAAATCTCGCAATAAACAATTTATTTTCATTTTATTTTATTTAATTCTGCTTATTTCGGTTTAAATTTAATTTATTATTACAGCTTCTTTGTAATTTATTTATAAAAAAAAAATAATTTTTTTTGTTGTTGTTGTTGTTGTTTTTGTTTTACTTCCCGATTGCTTAACACAGGTGTACAACTGACTAATAACCAACGTTGAATAAGAATTCAAAACTTTTCATAGTTACAAATGAAAAATAAAAACAAAAACAAAACAAAAACAAAAAACCAAAAAACCAATCACTAAAAATATTTTAATTTTATATGTTGTTGTATTTACAAAAAAAAAAAAGAGAAAAGAAAAACAAACAAAAAAACGAAAATCAAAATAAAATCGTCATGTTGACCTTGTCCACTCTTTTATTATTTTTTTTTATTCAATGTGTCAAATGCCTGTCCATCGATTTTCATGTCAAATATTTAACAGTCCTCTGTAGTGTTTTACAATCAGTTTTCTATTATTATTGTTGGTGTTGTTGTTGTTGTTGTTGTTGTTGTTGTTGTTATTGATAGCCTCTAAGATCGTTTATTCGATTTTAAAACTTTAAATAAAACAATAAAAATTAAAAACAAAAAACTATGTAAACTATCGATTGTAATTGAATAACGAAGAAAAAAAGTATGGAAACCAAAAAAATTTAAAGAGCAGGCAGCAAAATAGATGATTTTGCTTAAAACAATAAGAACTCATTCATGTCATGTCAGTAGTATGTTAATTTTTATGCCTAAAATAACTGTACATTCTGGTACATCATGCATACATACATCTTTTATGTGTATGTACATATGTATACAAATGTATCAAACGAAAAAAAAAAACAAATTAATCACGTTTCCCTTATATTTGAAACAAGTTTAGCTAAACCAAATATGGGTACCTTGGTTCGAATAAATTTTCCCCGAAATACGGAATTTCATTTCCTTTATTGTCACAACATTATCAAAATTGTGCGTGATCTGGAGTTGTCATGATGAAATACGTTTCCATTGGATTCCTTGCGTTAACCCCTTAAAGATTGAGAATAGAGATCACAGTCAATCGTTTAAATCGGTTATACAAGGGCATAATGAATAATGCCATCCAATTTAACCAGACACACTCTCGTTTGAACACTGGTTTCGTTACTGTTGGACATATATAATTACAGGGGAGTCGTTTTTCATTGCCCATATTCATAAGCCTTAGATATGGTTCGAGCTTACATACATATATACATAATTGGATACTACAACCATTTAGTCAGTTCTCACACCACTTATATTGTGTGTGTCAATTTATACATGAGTTGCGGCATCTACAGTTGAAAGTCTACTCCGGACAACAGTTTTATTTATTCTCAGAGCTTTTGTCAGAAATCTGTTGAGAGGAAGTCGCGGAAAAAGTTATTTTTTTATTTTCGTTTTGATGTCTAACTTGCTGTCCGAACCGACGCCTTACGTCTAATAACCTACTAGACAGACTACGACCACTATGGTTAGATTTGTTTTCGTTTTAGCAACGTGTGACACCAAGTTCCCTTGTATATCAAGATTGGGTTTAAAAGGCAGATAACTGGTGATAAGGTAAGCAATGTCTGCATTGGTCTGCCAGATCATGGGATTTTTAACATCAAAATGAAAGTGCATCCCAGCCGTGAACTTCTTAAACTTTTTTAACAGCCCGCAGCGTATTGCTACTTATTCACTTAACTGATCATTACAACTCTTTAGTCAGGATTACGACCTAGCATCTAACACCACCCATTTTGCGTGTGTTAATTTAATCCAACAATGACGAAACCTACTGTTTATCTTGATCACCGAATAACTGATTTTGAGAAGCTTGTTTATCGCAGGGAATGGCCCCCACTCATGCAGAACATTGCGTTGGAATTAGAAAATATTTTATGGGAAGGAAAACAGAGGAAGTAGTGTTTGGGGACTTAATATTTGAATTTTTTTTCATATCATAAGTGCCAGAAATCCGATAGGCAGTCGCGAAGAAATATTTTTTTTATATTTCGTTTTGTTCAGAGTATCTTAGCTGGGGTTTTAACCACTTGTGCGCATCTAATAAGTGAAATTGTTTAAACGGAGAGTCTGCTAAGTCAAGATGATCCACCAATCGATTTGTGAATGTAACTGCTTTAAGAAAACTATTTTGCCAACGGCATTGGATTTTGAAGTATGGTACTCTGCTAATGCTACAATTAATCGTAGAAACAATGTAATAAAAGGTTGTGTGTGTATTAAATACAATTGAAAATGTTTCATTCTTTAGATACAAACTATCAGCAACTATTTTATTCTCATCTTTTTTTGTTTTTATTCGAATTAAATTAATTTCATTTCAAAAAATTAAAGATTTGATTACAAAACGTTACATATGATACTACATTACCTTAATTATTACATTTATTTCCGTTTTCTTGCCATTATTCTTCTTCTTTGAATATTGAATTTCAGTCTCGTTTCGGAGTATTTTTGTTTTTTCTTGCTTCCGCGTACTTCTTTTTTTTGTCGGCTTGTCGGCCTTATGTGGCATGTTGGCCATTTATTTACTGCAACATTTCAATTTGTGACATAATGAGTTACAATTTTTTCGTTGTTGTTGTTGTTGTTGTTGTTTTCAACAAAATGTAAAACACTCTGCACACTCTTGCAACAAAATTTCCTTACCTTGTGTCGTTTTCGAAAACTCCATCTCTCCTTTTAGATGTAGTTCCATACCTTTTGTTGTATTAATTACCCACGATATAAAATAAAGAAAACATAAGCAAAACTCATGCCAAAAAAGAAAAAAAAAAACAAAAACAAAAAACAAAAATAATAAAAAAAAAATTGGTTTCCCTATATCAGATGTATTTGCTATTGTTGTAGTTGCAGTTGTACTTTGGGGCCAGTTAAGTATTGTTGTGGTTCCTTTAAGAGTCAAGATGCAACATTTAAATTGTTTTTCTTTCTTTATTTTTATTTTATCTTCTGGTCTCTATCCATACAGTAACTCTCCCTATGCCTCTGTCTGTAATGGTGGATGAGTTTTGTTTCTTCTGCTCCATGGTAACATTTTACATGGGAAGTATGGACGTTGGTTGGTAACTACGATTCAGGCTTCTATGTAAGGTATGCGAAACATTACAATACTCGTACAACATTGAGGTTTTCTTTTCAATTTGTTATTATTGTTGGGATGTCGGTATGTATAGTATAAATACATACATGCGTACATATATTTGTATATTGCCTGGCGTATGGTCAAATTGTTAAGGCGGTATTGATCATAAATTACTTGAAAATTGGTTGGTTGGCTGGCAGAATGGCTGGCTGGTTGGTTGGTTGGTTGGTTGGTTGGATGGATGGATGGATGGTTGACTTATTGGCTGACTGAGTAGTAGATGGATGGATGGATGCTTGGCTAGCTATTCTTTTGGCTTGCATGTTCCAACAGCCAAACAAAAAGAAAAAAAGAAATAACGAAACGAAAACAAAAATAATGAAAAAAAAAAGAATCGTTTGATGATGAAATTCTGTTTTAAAAATTTGTACAATTCAAAACGTATTTAAATTGCAAATATTTCTTCTTATTTGACTTGATTCACTACAACAACAGAACTTGTTCCGCTCTTTGTCAGGAAAAAGTTTTTCAAAGTGAAATTTCATTTCAATTACATTTTAATGCCAACGAAAGAATCGATAGAGTTTCTCTTTCTAGTTGTTGTTGCATTTGTGGTAATAGTTGTTGTTGTTGTTATTATTGTTACTATTTTTTTCTTTGTATTTTCCTCTTTATAACCAAATAAAACTGTCATCATTGCCGTCATTGGCATTTTATGAATTTTAATTATCATGAATTACTTGGTAATGCAGTTCCAGTTTACTACTATGGCAGCCATTTTATGACAATTTCATCTGAGTTTTGCAATCCTTTAAAGAATTTTTTTTATTGTAAATAATAAAAAAAAAGGATTGACGGAATGAAGAAAAAATAATGATAAATTGCTTGAAAACTTTATAAAAACTTACAAAAACAGGTTGGCAAGCCTTTATTTAAATAAAATTCTATAAAATTGTATTCAAAAATAATCATTTGCTTATTAAGCCGTTGTTAAGATTAAGTTGCAGATGAAAATTAATAAAACGTCACATAAATTCTTAATGGTTTTACTTTCGAATAAACATTGTATTCAAAATGATCTCGTTCTACAGTTGTTGAAGCATTCAATTGTATTATTCCTCTCTCCTCTTCTCGATTAACAAAAATTTGCGACTGCTTTTACTTGATGTTGTTGTAAGCGTTCTTTAAAAAAAAAATGGATTCATTTTGCGCGCGAGTGTTATAACACATGTGAGACGTACATCAAAATCCCATTTACGCCATAAAGCGCAATAGTGCGGGATATAAATGACTTAAGCCTTAACAATTACAAAAATAACTTGTGTATCTTCCATGTATCCTGTGTATGTACCTTTTGTAATTGGAAGAATAATGTACAAAGAAACGCTTTTTTTAAAGTCTTAAGACGTAAGATTTCTAACTACTCCAGAGGAACTGTTTGACCGATGACGAATGGATTTTAATGAAATGCTGAATAATTTTTATAATGAAAATTTTGCCGGAGGCGTGAGCCTATCTACTTCCCACTTACCAGAATACACGTACTTCACCACTAAGAAAGAGCGAAATTAGCTGGGAATAAAGTAACTAAAAACGATAAAAGATCTGATGCCAGTAGTTAGTACAGGTGGTATTGCTTGCGGTATTTAGGGAAATCTAGCAATTTGATAATTTGCTGTGGAATACACCACTCACACCAACTTATGTTGTGTGTGTTAATTTTATACATGAGTGGCGGGACCTACAGCTTAAAGTCGACTCCGAACGACAGATATTTTTATCTACTCTCAGAGTTTTTGCCAGAAATCTCGCGAGAGGAAGTCGCCGAAGAAATATTTTTTCATATTTCGTTTTTAATGTCTGACCGGGGATTCGAACCCTGGCCTATTGTCTAATAAGCCAACACACTACCTACTAGACTACGGCCTTTGGAATGGACACAATAATAAAGCAAAGGAGTACTGCAAAGCATTGAATAAGATCCTCCTACTCATTCGAATTATCAACCCGATAGGCAAGCAATTAAGAGAAGCAAATGCACTGTTTCTGTCTAATAGCTCATGTACTGACCATGTCGTAAGCCCTATGGACAGACCGTAAAACTATATCATTGGCATTGTATGTTATCACCAATATTATCTGCACTAAACTTGATAAAATAACGGTAATTAAGAGAGGAGAGGAGCTAGCGAACAATCAACATATCGGAGACTAACATTTTTCTTCTCGCCTCTCAAAGAAAGCGATAAATATTCGAAAAACTAAATTCTGTATTGTAGCCCCAACACATTATCCACACCATTCCCCTTCAACACCAAAAACATTTCCACATAAAATCTCTATCGCCGACAACCATTACGAAATTCTGCGGCTCCATTATTAGGGGAAACGATTCATTGCAGTAATGCCACGAAAAACACTAGTCAGAGTAAATGTACACTTTTCTGGCAACATCCATTTTCACGTAACTACCTAACACAGTTCCAAAAAGTATCTCCCACGCACAGATACCATACTGAGTTTAAATTAATTTCAATAATAAAAAAATCTAACAATAATGAACACTAGCGAGCATTGATAGATCTTTCACAAGATATTCGTAAGATTCTGTGCTCTTATCATACATCACTTGCTCGGTTTGTTGTTTCCCATTAAGCTTTCTTATCGGCAACTTGTGTGTTTTGTTGTCCTATCTTGTATGCGAATAGTACTCCAACGGTATGCTATAAGAATTTCTTTTTATTTACTACCAACACTCAGGGTATGGCCCCTCTTCAATCGAAATATAGTGTTGGTACTTGGAAAATAGGTATCGGAAATAACAGTAGAGTACCCAGTAGAGTTCCTATGGAATCATTATTCCAGCTTTTCTACAACGTATAGTGTTCTAGTGGCATAAAATAATTTGTTGCTGAAAACCGCATAAGGGGCATTTAACGTAATAACCTTCTCCCTCGATGACTATGTCCATACAGGACCGAAAGAAGAACAGATCGTACAGAAGATTCTTTGAGAGAGTTAAACTTATGTTAAACAGTCTTTCTGTTGAGATCTTTTTTATTACTTGCAATATGAACAAATTCAAATCCAATTTCCATAAAACCTCTTTCGCTCTTTCCTCTCTCTTATAACCTATTTTCCTAGTACAGTTTTGCAAATAATTTTTCTTAAGCTTTCAACATTAGAATAAATAAACTTTAATGGATTAAATTGTGCAACTAATCTTGTACGGGTATAAAATGGTACCAAATTAATGGTACAAAATAGTGCATATGCTATTTGGAATATATTGTGCCATCGCATTCGCATATGGATGGCCATAAACTTGCCATTTAGTTAGTGCCAGTGGCTAACTGGCCAATTTTATGGCCGAAAATTGAAAAATCAAATAAAACTTCAAGCGTTGATATTTTTCATTTTTTCTTTCAATTTTGTTATTGTAGTTGTTGTTGTTGGAGGTTTTTTTTTTGTTTTGTTATTTTTAAGACGATTGCTTACACGCACGCATCAATGGCAATCCACGTAGCACAAAAATAATACACAATACGAGTAAAGCAGCAACAACGCGCAACAACAATTGAAATGTTTATGATACTAATGAATATTATTGCAACAGTTGTTGTTGTTGTTGTTGTTGTACGACGGTATATTCCTTTACGATTGTTATTATTTTTTTATTTTTTTTTAATTGTTTTTTCTTTCATTTTGGTTTCGGTTGTGCGGCATTAAAATCTTATAGAGAGTCCTTGACACGCAAAGCCGGTTTATAACAAAGAAATGCAAATTTTTTTTTTCACTTCTTTACGATTGCACACCTCAACAAAGACCCGGTAAAACTAATGGGAGAAAAAAAAAGGCGAAAAGACAAAAAGCAAATAAAAACCAAACCGAACCAAACCAATGCCCAAAAGTAGGAGTAGATGTAATAAAAGCAAAAGAATAATAATAATAATAATAATATATGCATGTATGTGTGTGTGTATGTGTGCATGTGTATGTGTGTGATTGCATTTTTGGTTTAATTAATTTATATTATTTTATTTGAACGTCAACGCTTTACAATAATGGTGGTCAGAAAACGTCTGAAGTCTACTGGGTTGCCAACATTGTACTGGTGTTGGATGCCATATAGAGCCAACGGTTGGATGGGTAATGGTAATGCTGATGGTGATGGTGATGCCACTTGCACTTGCAACAGCCACAACTTTTTATTGACAACAAAATGTTTTTCATTTTTTATTGTTTTCTTTTATAAATTTTTCACCACCACAAAAGGTTATCACGCATACACTCTTCTCGTTGGAATATTTATTGCATTTTGGAATAGAAAGAACCCTGCTGCAAGTCGTACACTTTGAGCATCATTACCTTTTACACTACCCCTGCCACAACTACAACCACAACCACAACCACAACCATAGCCGTTCTCGTGTATAATAAACGACAAATTTATATTTAATGAGCTTCCATAAAATTTGAATTTCAAGAGGAAAATACCGCATAACTTCGTTTTAAATGTTCAAAGTGACATGAATTTCAGTGTCGCTCGTTTTCCTTTCTTCTTCTTTTTTTTTCGATCGCTCTGGTTTTGTTTTGTTTATTTCTTTCGGAGTAAACTTTTTTTTGATTGGAAATGTAAATCTGTGTTAGTGTGTTGGTGTGTTGGTGTGTTGGTGTCTTCTTTAAATATTTTTGTTTCAAAGATGTTCATCGTAATGATGCGGATGATACTGATGCAGTGTTAATGGTTGATGCACCGGTTGTGTTGAGTTTTGAAGAAAACGACAAGCGCGGTGTGATCATGTGAAGTAGACGACAACATTCAATACCGGTATTCAGCATCAGAAAATAGCCAGCCGCTTCAGCAACCTCATCAACCCCAGTGAAAATGAGGATGATGGTCAAATAAAATCTTTGTTTTTATGGCAGCTTAAATATGTTCAAGTTTATAACTTTGATAACTCTTTAAGTATTAAGTGAGCCAATATTTGTCCGCCTCATTTAGCTTTCTTTGTCTTTAAGATGACTTTGATGATCTTAAGCTACAAGATCTAAAATAATTTGCCACAAATGAAATGAAATGCTTTCCATAACCCTAAATTAAATTTTATGTCATTCTTTTCTTACTTTGCATCGCATTGGATTCTCTTTTTTCTTTTTTCTTTTTCTCTCTCTCAATGCTTTATACGGGGCGGACAACTTGGGTGTTCCTTTGATTTCGTCGTTTTTTTTTGTTCAACATGGAAATAGAGCAGTTTCCGATATCATATTTAAACCAAACCCAACCAAACTATTCATCTTTAATTTATTTTATTGTATCGTGTTATATTTAAATTGAAACACGTTGACAATAAAATTAAAATTTAAAAGAAAAAAAAAAAAACAAATTTCGAACGTTTTGTTAACATTTTGGATCATGAATGACATTTCAATGATCGCTGTCGAAGACATTCTGAATTATTTTTTATTAAATATTCTCTTTTAAACGCTGTATAAACGATCTTAATTTAAATAGTGCATGATTTTAACTTTTTAAAAATTTGTAAATTTATAATTGAGTTGATGGTAGGCAGAGGTTAAGTATCGCGTCTTTCAACAGGAATTTATTAAATTTTACAGTTGATAACGTTGTCTTCTTGCAGCTACATCTGTCAAATTGGTTACAATTTATTCAGGCTTTTTTGTTAAATCCGCTTTGACGGTTATAGCAATCAATAATAAGTGGAAGTAATAAAACTGTTTTATTAAAATAGGTGTACTGTTCGGGACACGTATTTCGCGTTTCGCTTAAATAGCCTTACTCTGAAAATAGTTCGCAGTCTAGTGGGTAAAAACAATCCGCGAACAATTGTACTTCAACGATATGCAACATCTGTCCAAAACTTCGCCTCTTTCCGTGAGAGTGTGAAGGAAAAATCTCGTCTTTCGAACTGTCGCACACTATATCTTGGATAATTTTGCGTCATGACTGGGGTCTGCTGAAGGTAAACGGCAACGGTAAAAATGTGTATTCGCTGAATGAACTCTGGAGTAGTTGGGAACTCACACTAGTTTTCATCGCAAAATCTTTGCCAACGATTAAGCCCACTACTGAATTAATGGGTACGTGAACAACAAAATTTTCGAATTTGAGACGATACCAAATCACATGTGATCCAAGAGCGTCCAATTCACCCCGAATCGACAACTTTTTGGTATGGATTTTGAGGTGACGGCATAATCGGTCTATATGTCGCGGAGAACGACGTTGGCCAGACCATAGCCGTCAAAGATTACGAACTGCTTGAATGATCTGGATACTTACGTCATACGATTTCCATAGGATTTGCTGTCTTAGTTATCACGAGCGATTTGCAATTTGTGTGCAGCTGATCCGAATTCATGTAATCTGATCGTGTTAGATTTCGTGTGGAGTTTTCTTAAGGGCTCCCATGAAATTGGCTCACATGAAATTGAGTCTGATTTATGCACCAAAGTAATGAAAAGTGGGACATTTCCGAACATGGAACGGGTCTTTGTTCTACATATACTGACATCAGTTGGCCATTCAAACGATTTGCAAAATCCGATGATATTCCACATGCACTTTGTTTTCCTTAAATATCGTAAAAGACCTGATTGAACGAAATCCATACACATAACATACCTACATAATTGGCCATTACAACCCTTCAGTCAGGATTACGGCCTAGCTTCTCACACCACATATTATGTGTGTGTAAATTTTTAAACATGAGTGGCGGGACCTACAGTTTAAAGTCGACTCCGAACGACAGATTTTTTTGAGAAACTTTTCATGGCAATTTTATTTACTCTCAGAATTTTTGCCAGAAATCTGCTGAGAGGAAGTCACCGAAGAAATATTTTTTCATATTTCGGATTCGAACCCTGGCCTTTCGTCTAATAAGCCAACACACTACCTACTAGACTACGGCGACTTACAACGAAATCCATATTTGGTCAAAATATAAAGCAAATGCAGCTACATTCTTGAAAGTATTTGTAAACCGTGTAACAAAAAATGTTTTTGATAGGCTGTAGTCGTTAGCCAGCAAGCAGCCTGCAGATTTGAATCATTTCTCTGTTGCATCATTTTGAACAATTTTTTGTTGTAAAGCAGAAACTCTTCATTCTCACTCGTCTCTTATTTTACCACTTCATGAAATCTATTAATCTTAAAAATTTTCCTTTAAGTGTTTATAATATGAAAAAAAAAAATATTTCTTCGGCGGCTTCCTCTCAGCAGATTTCTGGCGAAAACTCTGAGAGTAAATAAAATTGCCATGTAAAGTTTCTCAAAAATCTTTCGTTCGGAGTTGACCTTAAACTGTAGTCCCGCCACTCATGTATAAAATTAATACACACAACATAAGTGGTGTGAAAGCTAGGCCGTATTCCTGACTGAAGGTTGTAATGGCCAATTATGTATGTTATCGTATGCTATGGACAGGACACTGTGACAACGCAGAAAACCTCTACAACATCAAAAACTGTGTGTACTTTCTCTAAAATGTGCATTGTTAAACACAAATATTCTGTCACAGTTATACTGATACTTGGCCAACTTAAAAAAAAATGTTTAAAACTCGAAGAAGAAGTATGTCTGTCTCCTTAATCACCCAATAGAGAGAAATTGTGTTGCAACATTCATTGAATAGAATTTTGTATCACTTTTTAATTTTATTTTTTCTTTTAGTCGATGCCAGTTGTGGCAAATCCAAACGAAAATGTTACATTCAAAATTTGTACATCATATCTTAAGGCAACACATACACACACATTAATGATGTAATATGTACGTGTACTGGCTTATATTTGTATACGCTGTATGCCAGTGTTTAGTGGCAGGCATGTTTATTTTTTTTTTTTTTGTTGTCGATTTAATGTAAATAATGGGCACAATATTTCATCATACCAAGTACTGTGTTCCAGCTAAAACACCAAATATCGCACCTTGTTTTCACAGGTTTTCTGGGGCACAAAATTTTGCCTACATACTCATGTATAGCCAGACAAACGGACCATGGAAACAGCAGACTTAAAGGCTCGCAAAACTAAAAAAAGAAATTTTTTTTTTCAATACTCAACCATAACGTTTAGCTTCAGTTTTTTATTTTGTTCGTCTTAAAGTGCGGAAAAATGATGCAAAAATTTTGTATTTATTTTATTCGGATTTTTTTTTATTTTTATTTTTTAACAACAACTGCAACAACCATATAAAACTATACAACATCAAGTAGGACAACAAGATTTGGTGTTGTTGCAGTTGCAGTTGCCGCTGCCGTTGCCGTTGCCGTTACCAATTTAACTGGTGTTGGCGAGTTATTGTAGGCATTTTGTGAATAACTAAAGCCCTAGCAGGAGGGTCCACACATCTGGCCATGATGTCAAGAACACCAATAACCATCGTCATGATCGGCAACAGCAACAGCATCATCGTTATCATCATCATCATCATCATCATCATCATCATCATCATCATCACCTTTTGTAACAGACGAAACGAAACATTTCATGTCGGAATTTTTGTAAGAATTTTTTCTTTTCCACTCTCGACATTTTTATTTATTTTTATTTTTTTTGTTTTTTGTTTTTGAAGCAACCTCTTTGCAACATAACAGCTATTCTAACATGCAGCGGTGTTTATTGAACATTTTTTTTTTTGTATATTTTTTCTCTACCAATTTAAATGCAGAATAAAAATGAATGATTTCATGCAACAAAAAAAAAAAAGTTGCAAAAATTATTAACAGTTATTAACAATATACCATGAATATATTTCTAATAATAAAGTTTTGATTTTTATGATTCACAAAATGTTTATATGCAAACTAAACTTTATAAATATTGTATATAAAATAGGCAACACAGTTGTAGAATACTTAAATACATTTCCTGCAATACATTTAAAACGATTCCGGTTTCAAAATCGTACTCTTTCTTAATATATCTGTCTTAGGCATCGATGTACGAATTTTGTATAGGAAAAACACCAAAAGAGAGTTGGACTATGTTGTGTTGGTCTTCCGTTTGAAAGGCTTGTCAGTCTAGTTAGTTTTAAACCCACGATAGACCCTAACTGCGTGTGTAAGATAATTATTTCGGTAGTATTGGTACATCAACAAAGTGCAAGTCTGTACTAGAACTAGAATTAGAAAAGTGTTCCAATTAAAATAGACTCCATCTGTTTATGATTAGGTTAGGTTAGCGGGTAGAGCGTCGTTCACAGGCAAGTTCACTCGGTGGCACATATTGCACATTGTGTCGGCCAGTGTGAAAAATTCCCCTTGTTATGATCTGCCTGTGGTGGGTTTGAAGCACCTAGAGCTCCATGTAATACCGGATAGTTTATTTACCCGCCAAGCTTGTCACCTAAACTATCAACGGTGCAGTGTTTCTGTCCACTGTTGAACACAGCAGTTTTGAAATTTAACAACAAGGCATATTGGACCACCCACGTTTTGTTGAATTCCATGCTACTTTTTCCAATATGGAAAATTATTCTTGTAGAGGCGCATTTATATATCGTCTCCCCCTCAGATATTTCCGATCTCTTCCATGCCAGTTGGTCCGTATTTTTGATGCCCTCTATGCCTCATTGATACGGTGTACAAAGTCCATGCAACTTATGACGCCGCTCTGATCCCAGCACTTTATTTGCTGCTTGACTATCGGCAGATAAGATCAAATTCGAAGGAGGTAGGTCCTCGGTTTCCGCCAGAAATACGCTGGCCTTCGATCTCTTCCATGCCAGTTGGTCCGTCTTTTTGATTCCCTCTATGCCACATTGATACGGTGTACAAAGTCCATTCAACACCTGACGCGGCTTTGATCCGAGCACTTTGATTGTTGCTTGACTTTCGGCAGTTATGATCCAGTTCGAAGGAGGTAGGACTTCGGTTTCAACCATGCGCGCGACTAGTTAAATAGCAAAAATCTCCGCCTGAAATACTTTGGCCTCCATCTCTTCAATAACTAATCAATAACTCTCCTCCACCAAATTAGGTGAATGAAATGGTAAACAAGGATAATAAATCGACTTAAGGCGAGGCCGTATTTTATTTCCAATGTCGTATGCTCTCATTACATATTGGGTTTATACGATACCGTACCGGTCTCATCTACACAAATAGTATACATACCGTATGCCTAGTGTGAACGTCTATGTTCCCCCGTTAACCAAGTTTATAGAAGAGCTTACATAGATACATAGATACGTACATACATACATAACATAATTGGCCATTACAACACTTCAGTCAGGATTACGACCTAGTTTTTCATACCACTTATGTTGTGTGTGTTAATTTTATACATGAGTGGCGGGACCTACAATTTAAAGTCGACTCCGAACGACAGATTTTTTTGAGAAACTTTTCATGGCAATTTTATTTACTCTCAGAGTTTTTGCCAGAAATCTGCTGAGAGGAAGTCGCCAAAATACTACCTACTAGACTACGGTGACATATTTACGTAAATGTAGAACAATTTAGTCGTATACTGTGGATCGAATGTACGTAAGTGCTGAATGAAACATTTAATTAGGAAATCTAATGGTTTGTAATGCTGTTTGTGTTGATTAAGGACAGTTATTACTAAACTAAGTGACGATAGAAGGCAGATGCAAGGCAGTGTAAGAAGCAAATGTCCGAATATAATCATGATAAACATGTTGAAAGATAATTTTACTTTCTATGTTTGTTTGTGCGTTTGCAATTTTACAATGCAATTATTTTTAAATTAAAAAACAAAAAAGCCAAGTTAGTTTGGAGTAAAAAACTCAAACTAATTAAAGAAAGTAAACAATTTTTATTTGAAAAATCAACACTTAATTTAGTGGTTTCCTGATACATAGCTACATACATACGTAGTTTGGTTAAATAAATAAATGAAACGATATTTATACGCGAGTTTTATATTGTTTTTCTGTAACTTTGCAACTATTAAAGCAACTGTTGAAAATAAAGTGAAGAAATTAAATCTCAGCTTTAAAATCGAAGCGTCTAACGATTTTACATGTTTTATGATCGTGTGAAATTCCATAAAAGCCACTGAAAACTATACACCACCAACTAAACAATTTATTTATGCCGCATTAAAACATTTTTTAGACTACATTGGCATCTTCGCCGTCACCGTCATCATTGCTAGTATTAGTAGTTGTGGAAGTTGTGGTAGAATAGATGGATAGAATTGAAATAAAATAAATTTGTATCTTTTTTGAAAAATCTATGTAAAGATAAAAACTTAGCCAAATTTGTTAACTCTTTTAGCTTCAAAACAAAGTTAAGTTTATTCTTTTTATTATTATTATTGTTGTTGTTGTTGTTGTTGTTGGTTCATTACCAAAACCATAATATCTAAAGCCAGTGTGAATCTGCTTATAAATGCAGAAAAAGTGCACTCACTATCTTTGTCTTAATAAACAGTAGTAGGTTTTAACTTAAATAACGTGAACAATTTTGAAGCTTCCATGATTTTTAAACTTGTTCGTCTTCTGATCTGATCATGCTGATGATGGCGATGGTCTTCTTTTTTCTTTTAATTTTTTTTTTGGCCAGCATCATTGTTGGTCTAAAGCCAGTTTAAGGAGACCAGATACTGAAACAAATACCTCATAATGTTACCACATTTTGTATGTAGTCGTGTTACGTTTATTCCGAGGTTTGTTTGTTTATTTGTTTGGCTTTATGTAATCTTATCGATCATGATTGTTGCTGTGTTGCTATTGCTTGTTGTTGTTGTTGTTCTTTGTTGTTCTTTCTTTTTTTTTTGGATTTTGTGAGGCAGTAATACTTTACGTCTGTTGTCGTTGCAAGATGACGTTGTTGTTGAAGCACTAACTATGATGAGAGAATGCTTATGGTGACTGGTTGGTGTGTGCCTTCTGTATTCATTTTGTGGTTCGAACTTAAAGGTTCTATATAATCAAACACACATACACATATTACATCGTTTCATCCATCCATCCATCCATTCATTCGTTCGTTCTTCTGTCCATCCGTCCGTCTATATGTTCATTTACCATTTCGTCGAATGGCTATCAAGACTATACTATACACGTATTCGTATAATTCAATCGACCTATTAGAAATACTGTCTTGGTACATATTGTTCTTGTTATTGTTGTTGTTTTATTTAAATTTATTCAATTCTTTATGTTCGATCTTTATACATTTTTGTTTTGGCCTTTGATAGATTTCCGACTCGATAAACATTTTGAAAACGTAAACATACATACACATGCATTCATATACCATATATACATACAAAAATGCATACATAAATACATATGAACATGCATTGAATATGTCCATAACCCAGTAAGCAACATTAAAGGGTTTCAACTTTTGGTACACATTCCAGTTTGTCTTATTGGAAAACATTTAAGAATGGCATTGACCGCCAAGAATATGCAGACAACATTGCCTTGATGCCTTGCTAGGGATAAATTTAAAAAGACTCTTTGCGACATCATTCAGAGAGGTCTGGATCTGAGAATAAATGCGGATAAGATCGCAATACCACCATTTACAGGCAAAATAAATCTCGATAACTGAAAGAATATTCGACTTCTGCGTGAGATATCTAGAATATCACTTGATGGTAAATTAATATGGCAGGCTCATATGGAGAGCATCTCAAGAAAGACCAGACATGCTTCTAAAGGTTTGAGGAGACATACTGGCAATGCAACCAGGGAATTATGGGCTGGATGTATGCCATGATGGTCAGATCAATAGTGATCCATGGAACAATTGCCTCTGCAGGCCAAACGAATGAAGAAAATAAGGAACCTAGCTTTTATTGTTATAACAAAGGCAGAGAGAACTTGTCCTACAGCGGCGCTAGAAGCTATGTTTGAAGATTATGTTTGGGTTGATAGAGAGAAAGTCTAATGCGGAGACTTTGACTGACAGCTCCCTTTTTAAATAAAACCAGGACAGTACCAGTAGACCCTAATATTTTGAGAAGAGCTTAGCAACAGAAATGGCATGATCAGGAAGTTGCACACTCTCTTAGTAAAAGAAGTATTTTCTGATATACAGATGGGTCAAGTACGGATCTTGGAACAGAAGCAGGCATTTATGGTCCCTAAATTAAATATTCCGATGCCATTAAGAAAATCGCCGTTATCTTCAATTCAATTCAGACAGCCATCCAGCTCTAAAGTAAAGGACTGTATAGGGCAACCGAATCGGGTAGGTAGGGCAAATAAGAAACCGAAATCGAAAGAAGAATAAATTGTATTGACTTTTAACCTCAATTTTCTTAACGGTTTCTGACAAAATAAAACAGTTTCAAAACAAATTCTACTGACATCAGACACGTCACAAACCAAGCACAATCGAACCGAAATACAAATATTTGTTGATACATTTCATCAGTTGAGTAGGTCATCGAGAGCTTAGATAAATAAATCTGAGCAAATTTGAAGACGATAACCGAAATGTTTTATACTTGGAAGAAGCAAGCGGAGAATACACCATAAGTATATTCGAAATTGTGAATTCAAGAGTATGTTTGGGGCGAGTGTACCAGGACGCTGAGATAAAACGATAATTTCTAAGTATTTCTCAAATTGATAGCCGCAGTAAATCATTTCTAATGACAATTGATGGAATAATTGATCATAATTTTAAGTTCTCGGACGTCTTTTCAATGAATTCGAACTTTTATCAATTATCAATTATTTTATCAAGAAATCAAGGAAGACCAAAGTAAAAACAACATTTTCTAATCAGACAAAATGTAGGTGTTTTGTGAAAGTCGTATGTTCCATTAGAAATAGTGAAAAAATTTTTGGTACAAATTAAAATATTCTCAGACGATTAAAACAAATTTTCATTTTTTTTCTTTTTCTTTAAGTACAAAACGAGTTGTCAAAAGTTTATAAAAAGAAATAAACATTGAATTCTTATTTGACGGCTTTAAGATAACTCTTATATAAAATTTGATATTTTTTCTCTAACTTTTTTAATCGCACCTGAATGCCGTAAATAATAATTTTATGTTTGCAAGAAAAAAAGTTCACATTTGCAATTCCGATTGGCTTTTTACTGTTAATGTGTTTAAAATGTCATTTTTCCATATTTACGTTCGTTATAACCATTCCATACTGTCCGCTCAATGGAATATTTTCTCAGTTAATACTACAATGCGTGGGGGTGTATTTCACAATATCACGGATTTATGGTCTAAACATTTTGCGTTTTGGCTTGAAGCATATATTGAACGTTATCAGTTATTAAAAATGTATTGGAATTTAGCGCAATAAAAATAAAATATTTTTCTTTAAATTTATTCAATATTTGTTTTGCAATTAGTTTTACTGCGAATTAAGAAGTCGAAATTCAAAGAGAAAATTATATTATTGGTAGCAGATTTATAAAGAGACTATAATACATAATAAACTATCGGGCCTGCCAACTCGTACTTCCAAATTTTGACAATTGATGACCATTTTGTCTTGTCAGAATTGATTTCCTGTTCGGGCAGCTGTACGATTCAGTAAATAATCAACCAACACCCGTTAGTCTACGAAACGAAAAATCTTCCGAAAACATCACCGTCACCCGTTAGATAATACAGAAGTTTCCGAATCAATACAAAATTCAACTCACTGAAGGTATATGAACCTAAACAACGATGTATGTTCGCTGAATAGAATCTCCGGCACTTGGCATCTCACTGGAATTTCCATCGAAAAATAATCTTCAGCGATGAGGTCCATTTCTTAATGAATAAACAAAATTGTCCATTTGCAATGACACCAATCCATATCCATCCGAGAGCATTAAATGTATACGAAAAAAGTCACAGTTTGATGTGGATTTTAAGTTGATGATCCAGATTTCTTTTAAAAAGAAAGCGAACACTATGGATCGATAATTATCAATTTCAGTTGCTCTGAATCTGATGATCTGAAGACCAATGACAAGTGATTTTAATAGACTGTCAACTTATGCATATTGAGTGTTCTGAAGGAGCGATTTGAAGGCATGGTCATCATGTGTACTGGTCATCAAGATTGAGCGTTTTGACCTCTTTAGACTTTTTGTAGGGTTTTCTCACAAGTGGCAGGTGTATGCAAATAAGCTACAAGCCACGGAGGTACTTAAAGACAACATAACATCAACCTCATGTCGTCGGTCAAACTCACCTGGATTTATACTCCATAGTCAGGAAAATTTGAACACGTCCAACAAGCTCTTCACCCCTAGAAGACATACTGACATTCTTGTCAAAAAAGATTTTATTTTTATGTAAGTTGTCGCCTTTCACTCCTTTTTTACTTCTTGATATTGTTGATCGTTTGATGTTCTGCACGGAATTTCCCTTCATGGAAATCAACACAATATCATCAGCATAAGTCGAATCGTCAAGATGTTCCATACACAGAAATGCAGCTGCTGGAAATGCGATGTACGTTACAAATATGAATGAGGAAAGACAACACTACGCTGCCGCATAACGGGTATATTTGAGATGATGGTCTTGAGTTTCTGATGGTCCATCACCGAACACTACAATATTTCGAGTTACGAACTCTAGTTGTTGTGCCCAGATTTTTTTTTTGATTTTTTATTGAAGAAAAAATCATTTGACCAGTATTTGAATACTCTTTGTAAACCGTAGGGAATTCCCTTCATGCATACATTGCATATCTATAACATATCAGATGATAAAATTTCCCAGAAAATTCATCCATTTTCCAAGAAATCGTTGAATAAAATTTAAAAACCAAAAATCCCATATTAAACCACTTGATGATGTTGATGACAACATAAAAGCCCGTTGAATTAATTCCTTTTTTGGTTTTTTCTTTCTTTTCTTTTGAATTTTACCTGGGATTTGTAATTTTTTTTTTGCTTTTTTTTTGTTTTGTTTTCAATTCATTTGGTGGCATCATATGACGTTCACTAAAAGGCATTCATCCTAAATAACCCAACACCATTAACGAGCTACAAAATAAAAATATTAAATCTTTTTGTTGTTGTTTTTTTTTGTTTTTTTTTATTAAAAACTCGCAAGAGAAAAAAAAACAAACACTACAACGACAAACGATCGAAAAACAAAAACTCATAAAACAACGACACCTGAACACGTGCCCAAATTAATACCTTCAGCTCAACACACACAGTTGGCCGGATGAATCGATGGCCGAATGGTTGGCTGGCTGACGGAGGAGACTCATCAATTTTGTAGATAAAACTGGAGACACTTTTGATTGTCACAAGTATTTTATGTGTGTGTGTGTGTGTGTGTATGAGCCAACAACAACTGCCTGACTTACTGACTGTGCTGTTGACTGAGTGGCTGGCTGGCTGACTCTATAGGAATTTATGCCAGATTATACCATAAGTCTATAGTTCTGTTGAAATTTCGCACAGATGGGGTAGTTGGAAGGATTAATATTCTTCCTCTTCTGTTATTTTTTTTTTTTGTTTTTGTTTTTGTTTTTGTTTTATTTTGTTTTGCTTTTAATTTTTGGCGGAAAAAAAACACGACTGAAAATCCGTTAATTGTTATAATTTCTCGGGTTGAGTATTGAGTATTAATTTTGAAAAATTAAAAGAAAAGAAAAAGGAATTTTTAATTTCGCTCGCTTTTTTTTTTTTGACGATCTAACGGAAATACTTGAAATTCTTTTGATGTCATTTAGGCTTTTACGTTTTGAATTTTTTAAGTCCTTAAGTGTATAAAACAGTCACAGAGCAGATAGTAAATCTGAAGGAGAAAACACACAAAAAAAAACAAAAAAAAAAACTGAAACGATTCATTAATTAATTAACCCTTTGGCAACGACAACATGAATGGGAGAAACAATATAAAACGTAAAATCAATAACTACATTTGGTCATTTGGTCGTTTGATCATTTGATCATTTATACCTGTGAAATTTGCCGTCTTTGTTACAATAAAGCGTTGAGAAAACAAAGAAGCCGCTTTCAAGTGTTTATTGACCACATTTGAATAAAACAAGACGCTGGACGGACCAAACCGAAAACCCAAAGCATGGCACAGACGCAGATACAGATGCACACACAAATCACGGTCAAAAAAGTTGGTCAAATAACAAGAAGAACAAAAACAAAAAACAAATAAATGAACAGCCTGGACAAACGGCCACAACAGTTGTCAGAGTAATTTTCATTGTCGCTTTAACTTTAAAGCTACTGATCTCATATGTACTATGTTTGTATGTATATGAATATTTTATATACGAATATCCACACATACATATATATACACAGATATTTCGTTTGCAACACGCTATAGTGCAACAATTTATGTTGTATGCAACCCCAAACACTATTGATGACAACATTTGCATCTCCTACCAAAACAAAAAAAAAAGAGGGAAAATGTAGTAATAGGGGGAGTCAATTGCTTATAAAGCATCTTAAGGAATTGAATTGTTTTTTAATAATTCGTAATACTTATTAGAAGAATATTATGACTTGTCATCCTCATCACCTATTCGAGCGGAAGAGATAATTCCAACACTTTTCCGAATGCATTTCGACTACAGGAATTGGATAATTGCACAATCATCATTATTGAAGTTACCTTACTCTAGTAGGTAGTGTGCTGGCTTATTAGACAAGAATCAGTGGTTCAAACCCCAAACAAAATATGAAAAACAAAAATTTCATCTCTGCAACTCTGAGAATTTCTTTTCTTTTGAATGTTCCCTCAATTCACATTCGATGAAAACATGAACTTCCTTAATATTTATTTTATACCAGCAAGATAAGAATAAAAATGACAACGAAATAAACACAGTGAAGCCAAAAGCATACAAACAAACACTGTAGCTGAAGCTGTATTCATTGGTAAAATCAAACAAAATTTGCATTTTTGTCATCAAAGGCCTTTAGGTCCATCAAATTTTATTTAAAGGAAGCGGCGGAAACCATCAGCGAATTGAGCTTCTCTATAATCTCCATCATCATCAACATCATCACTACTAGCCACAGCCTAGTGTCACTATTGACTCCTTCAATGTTCATAGCTCTGGTATTAACTACATACACACATACTTCTTCAATACATTTCCATTGATACGATCCAACAAAGACAAAGTTCTCTGCCTCTTTTTTCATTCGTTTTGTACTACAGCAGGTATATGAGTGAGTGAGTGAGTGAGTGAGTGAGTGAATTTATACATGGAGAAGGACCAACCTAAGAAGTTGTCATCACAGCCCTGATGACAACACTGATAATGTTTTCGTTTTTTTATGACTTTTGTTGTTGTTGTTGTTTTTTTATATTCTTTTCATCTCTTCATGAATGTGTGAATCCTTGGATTTTTGATTTCTTTGTTTCAGTTTTTTATTTGCATTTGAAGGGAATACAATCATCAATGATTGTTGAAATGAATG
>QOCX01001638.1:5183-21859 GCA_005959815.1 Sarcophaga bullata | reverse complement strand
CGGATTGTTAACTGGTTAGAATTGCGATACAACAAGCTAACGGGAAAATAAGCAAACACGCAACAGCAACCGAGCCAACAGCAGTAGCGTAACGTAACCAACCAGACAACAGGTGACGGACAAAAAAGCGAAGAGGAAAAAAAAATAAAGTTATAACTGGCTGCTATAAAGAAACAAATAGCCAAGTATGGTGGGTCACTTCTTTCGATACGCGTTCTGTTTTGGATTTGTATAGATGTTAGCCATGATTTGTTGTGATTCATATGGTTAAAAATTGTTGCGGCAATTATTGTTATTGGCTGGGAATATAGCCGTGAACCAATTGCTTTAATTTTTTTTCTAAACACAATTTACAATACAAGATAATACCAACAACAGCATCCCCAGCTCCAAAAAACTACTGGGAGATTACAATATAAAATCTAAAGGGTTTTTGGCTGCTCCATTCTCACCCTCTGCTTGTTATAGTGTGTGTGAGCAAAACGGGAGGGAAATAATCCAGCATGTTTAGCAGGAACATAGAGGGAACCATGCTCAAAGAAGAAAAGAAAATGAAAAGGACTAATATGCTGCGCGACGGAAGATCTTGAAATTCACAGGAACTCTATGCTTGATGCTATATCAAATGTATGTTATTGGTTATTGCTTGTACTTTGTTTATTGTATTGTATTTATGCCTGATAATAATGCCATCGTGATGTTTGTTCTCTTTGTTTTTGTGTTTGCTTTTTTTTTTCAATTATTTATTTTTTTGTTTCGCATCTTCTTTTAAGCGGGACGATATATTAAAAAGTACCAAAGCGGCCGGTATCTGACATTTCAGCGTCTGGAGAAATTGCTCCACTCACTTGACTTGGTGATTACAGGAGAACATAGTCTCTCTCAGGCGAAATACAAAGATTCTTATCCGATAAAAGCAATAATTTTAAAGGTATTGCCTCACATTGGGGGAAAGAAAAGATATGTCGGATTGGCAAAGCTCCATAAATTTGTAGCTTTTCTCGGTGTTCCTTAAAGTAGCTTATTATATACAAGAGTGGACTATGGTAGGATGCAAAACTTTCATAATAAATTTCTTTCAAAGGACTCCTGATACTCGACCTTCCCTGTTCCCTACCTCGTGGGATCAGAAGCATGTTATAAATACAAACAAACATTAAATTACTAGCTTCGGAAACTGTAGACTTTAAGGAAGGTATTTCAACAGGTAAGCCGCTCAATAGTCCGGACAATATTTGAAAATTTAAAGGAAAAAAAAGCTAATAGGCGGCTAGCATGGGCCCTGCTTGGGGTATGCGGATTCTCCTTAACACCATAGTTGTGTCTTAATAACTTGTACGGTATTTTGGAAGGGTAAACATAATGTGCTAATTGTGTTCCGAGACTATTGTAATAAAATTGTGTTTAAAGACTAGTGTTAACATGTTTTAAAGGAGAAGAGAAGAGTATCCGTTTAATAATGTTCCATAGTGTCAACTGTATGCAGTAAATTGGATTTCTGCGGCTCGTGCTAACATGGATGAAGTTTCGACAATTAGATGAAAGAATATCAATACCAGAACTTATTTTTTTTACAGATATTATTGGAAGCCTGCGTCAAACCATGTAAATTTTTTGAAAAGGTCAACAAGCGCCGAGGATTTTGCTATAAGTAAAACCTGCATGAAATGAAGTTAAAGTCGAGAGATGTAATGACTGGCGTAATTGTCATATTCGACATTATCACTTGGCCCCAAACAAACAAATGGTCTGCAGATTAAGATAACCGAGAGATCATGCCTAAGGATCACAACACAATCAGAATTAACTCTAAACCTAAACACTGCACTGAGTTTTCGATTATAATTATTTCCAGGTTGGGTCTATGAAAATGCTGAAATCGAACACAATAAACGCTTTTGGAACCAAAATTTTTGTTAGTTTGAAAAAAGCTAAGCGTTGACCGAAAAATATTCGGAGTATTCGAAAGTCTTACCATTAGATTGCAACGGTTGCAGATCATAGGTCTGTAACAGGCAGTTTTTGTTCTCATTCCACGTTTTTAGTCAGAACTTCTTGCTGCTCACTACCACCATTTGCTTCTGCAGATTCACAAGTTTTACTTAGGCTAATGGATCTAGTAACGTCAACCTGATTTTACTCCAATTTTCTTTAAAACTGAAGAAGCATCACAACGGGCCTCCTATTGGCATGCTCAGAGTGTGCAACACAGCTGCTCCATTTTAGTGGTATCAAAAGAAGAAAAAATTCAAAGATTAATGGTGTGTAAACCATCAGATATTCTAACGCAACACAGATTGTTAACCAATCCAATGAACCAGGGTCCGCAAAGCGCCTTGAATGTTTGCTTTAAAATGCCGAGTATACGGACGAGGTTAGTGCTTTGCGAGTAGGATTATTACATGAGCACGTCAATCAGCCCTCCCTTAATTAAATGGTCACGTAAGCCTTGATAAGCGAGATAAGGTTTATGTTTTCAGAAAGAGATTCCTAGGATTAGCCAGATATTGTCAGCCAGTATATTCTTGCTGTCTCCATTTGCACTATGGATTCTGATCTCGACAGAAAAGCTTTTTAATGAGAGGAACAGATGATAATTGACGTTAAAAATAATCGGCTACATACATACATACCATAACTTACATTAATGGTCATTACAACCCTTCAGACAGGATTTTTCACGATATCTAACTTGCGGTCTCACATCACTTTGTGGTTGTGGTGCTGTTCTCTTTGCTGTCATACGCAGTGGCCAGGATCTACAGTTTGGTCGTCTCCGGAAAGACAGATTTTTTTGAATATAATTCTTCGGTGGCAATTTTTTTTACTCACAGTGTTTTTTCCAGAAATCTTCTTGACAGGATAGTGCTCGAAGAAAATATTTTTTCATATTTCGTTTCGATTAGCCGATACTTCTGCGCTCTGGGGTTTGAGGGCGCTGCTGAAGAAATTCATATAAAAATAAATCGCAGTTCAAGAGTTAAAACAGCTGCTCGTGATTATCTACTTTCAACTTGCACGTCCTACTGCCTAGCGAGGGTTACCTTGTTTTAGCAACCCCATGGTTCTCTACGTTCTACATTTTCTTCTGACTTTTGCGAGATTTGATTGCCCCTGAATTCCTTAATAAAATTTATCTTTATTTTTGTCCAGCAAAGAATTGTTATTGTTTCGCTGTTTGTTAAAATCCCAATAACAATCACTCCCTCAAATAAACAAAAAAAAAAAAATGTGGAAGTCCCAGGTTATGAGAAATACGCGTTTTGAACCCCATAGTGAAATGACACGGTGGCGCGCCGTGAATTACACCACTCCATCTATGACAACGGCTCATTAGAAGTGTAGATTCAAAGGATTTTTCATGAGAGAAAAAAAACATAACGAAAACGAATACAGATAAAGAAATCAAATGAGGGAAACAAAACAATATGCTGCCTGGACGACGGGTCATTTATAGTTTCCTCATAGACAGCCGTAAAACGATGGCACACAATGTACAGATCAGATGACAAGACAATGTAGCCCGTAAGAGTGTTTTGCAAAACATTACAAGAAAAACGCAATTTATGAGAGACTATAAAATTGAAAATTGAAATGTTAAAACGCAGGATGTCGTTATTGTCATTGCAAATTGGCCAAACAAGCAAGCACCAACAAAAGGGAGAAAATCGTTATGGAAACGTAAGGCACTCATTGAGGCAGATTACGCTGAAGTGTGGCCCAAAAGAACTGATTCACTATTTCTAAGGATAGAACGCCAGTAGAACATCGTGTTTCGTAATTACTTTAAGACTGCATGCCCTCTATGTTATACGCTATGTTGGCTCGCAAATTGTCACCACGATTGAAATTCATATCGTCGTCCTGTTAACCAGGTGTTGATCAGATGATCTAGGCGCACTAGATGCAGGCCACATTTAAAGATTTTTTTGCACAAAATTTTTCTGAAGGTTTTTTTTATTTTGATGATCAGTTTTTGCTAATGATTGAATTTCTGATTATTCTTAAGGGAATTGGCAAATAAAAACAAGAAACCTTCAAATAAAAACTCCAGGGTATGCGCAGTACCGTTCTAAATGAGTGTGGTTTGTTGATGCTCTGTCTGCCTGCAGACTAAAACAAAGCGAACTGAACTGAAATCTAAACGGTTGTTGTAGTTTTCTCGACAAAACAAATGGTAAACGAATTTGTAATCATTTTGTCTTATTAACATACATATGCCTAACACTTACACACACTTGGAGAGTCCATTACATAGGCATTTGGGCAGCATGCCTGGCATACGTCACATGTAACACATGCGGCACATGCTACATTGCGGCCACTTGAAACACAGCCATTTGCATCAATCATTCATTTGACTATCGAGCCCAACGTAACGCCAGGTCTAATGAGTATGATGCAAGCTGCTTTAAGGTAAAGTAATTGTGAGTGTGTTTGCCAGAATAGACAAGTATTTACTGTAGCTCCACAGCTATAAAGCGTTGTTTGGTTAGATGGCATTGCATGCCCCGCATAATCAGATGATCGTCATCACTAATCGTCATTAACCGGCAGATCAGCACAACGAAATTAAATGCTAAGATGCTGGTTACTTATTCAGTTTTTTCTTTTTTCTTTTTTTAAGAGCCATTATTAAAACTGTTTCACTTTCATTTCTTAATTCTTTTCAGGCGTATTGCGCGTTAACCACGTTCCGATTGGGGGGAGAAATGCTACAAAAATTTCTATTTAAGCCGGCCTTTTACGACAAGATGGGATTCACATTGGCATTGCAGAAAATATGGGCCCAACTTAGTTCTTAATTTCCTTAATTTGTCATTACAACCTTAGTTAAGATTAAAGCCTATCTTCTAAAGTGCAGCTCTTATGTTGTGTGTTGCTTAATTTTGTCTGATGGGCCAGTCGGGGCTCGTACAGTGTAAAGGTTGACTCCACAATTGCTGACTTTTTGAGAAACTTTTCATGCTAGTCTTTTTTTTACTTGTCAGATTTTTTGCTAGGAGACTGCTGAGGGAAGACATCGAGAGCAAATATGTTTTGTTTATGTATTTGACTTTGTGATATCTGAGCTGGAGTGTGAGTGAACCATCGGCCTCACGTGAATAAAGCCAATACTGCCTACCTACTAGACTACGCGCGTTGTGAAATCACCTACAATGTCACGAGTTTCATCTAATTCATCACTTTACCCAGATCATGCCTTCCTTAAACAAAAAAAAAAAAAAAAAAAAAAAGTAAAAAAAAAAAAAAAAGGCAGCTACTCCGCGTGGTGCAATACCGTGGCTCGGGGATAAGCTTACTTTCTATTTTCCGTGTATAGAAAGCCCTGTCCTGTCATGTGCTCCATGTTTTAGATGCCAATCATGTAGTAGATTGAAATCTTCTAGGGCATTTGTGCCCTGAATCCGTTCGACAACAAACGACCATCATGGTAAGTAAGCATCGGATGCAAATTGGTTACGTTCGAGTTTGGATAAGCTGCGTTTCAGAAGTCCAAGGTCCTAGCTGGCGCTGAATTCTATCCACCTAGTAGCCCTGAGGACAATCACACATTAAAAGCCATCTCTATACCCTCATAGGGTTGGATGAAAGAGCTTATTTCAATTACTATTGCAAGGTGATGTTCCCATCATTTGAAGACTGTTGAGATTAGTCACCTTAGAAAACTTTTTGGTTTGTCTATTTCGTTCTTGTCATGTCTGAGCTGGAATTTCTAAACCACGGCCTTACATTTAATAAGCCGAACAGACTTACCTATTAGACTGCGTCCATCTGACAATGTACAAACTCAATTACAATTCGTTCGAATTTTTATGATAACCCTCTTCCGAACTATTGCGCACCCCTAAAGTGTTAACGTTATGGCGCTTACAAATATCCTATTCCAAGTCATAAGTTTTAAATCGCAAGTCCATAAAGGTACTTCATATCAGAATCGCATTTTCATTATAGAGATGTCAAACAAGGTTAAATGCATTTTTGGGTTGTTGTTAAATAACGCGAACCGCAATTTAACTGAACCCGTTCAAACCACAATTCCGCGAAAAGCAATCTTTATTTGGATCAAAAAAAAAAAAAAACAGTCGCATGTTGCAATAAAGTTTTTGTGCTCTTTCAAATGCCAAAATTGCGCCACCGCCGCCACCACACCATCATTATTATATCATTCACTTATTAATGCCTGATGGTAGAGGCGAGGATGGATGCAGCCAAAAAAAAAAAAAAAATTGGTTGGCCACAGTAGCTAGTATCAAGATAAATTAAATAAATCTTCCTTGTTCTTTTTTTGTTTTTGTTTTCTATCTTTTCATTCTGTGATATTACCATCAAATTGGTAGTGTGCCATATACGACATACAAATGGATTTCTTATCATTTCGCTTATAAATGACAAAGCATGAAGCCAGCTAAGGCACTTGTATAAACGAATGTTGCGTGAATTTCAGCATTTCTTTTTCACCACCTTCTTTGTCTCGTTTTTTCCAAAAGGTTTTTGCTCAGAAAAGATGTGGCTGCCAAAAAATATTTCCAACAATGTCGCAGCAACAATTTGCAATGTTCCAGTAACTGCTAGATTACCATTAATACGTTACAACAACATATTTATTGCGGGATTGTGTTGTTTGTTCATTAGTAACTTCCCGGCACACGCACGTAAACCCATCTTTACTTACCATATTGGTTTAACAAGTATTCTTTCTTGTTGGTTTTTGTGGCTTAAGGCATCAAAGGAAGAAGTAAAAGCTCTTTGTTTAATTCCGGCGGGGTTTAAAAGACAATGATTTGACAAATAAATTCACTAACATATGAAGCGACCATACTACATTAGTTTTTTAGAGTACATAAACCTGGCAGGTGAAAATTATATATCGAATTAATTCTTACCAAACTCTTGTCTTCGTTTTATCTAAAAAGTTGGTCAGGAAGAGGATCTGGGCCAAAAAATGGTTTCAATAATGTTACGACATAATTTACAATGTTTGCCGTAAACCGTTCGTACGCAGATACATAGTCTTAAACAATCACTTTTGTTTTTATTGTGCGCCAAAGCATAATGGAAATAAATAACAGCCCTCCTTTGCTTAATTTCGCGGTTTAAGAGACAATTAATTTAGCGAAAACTTTACTGGCATATGCCATCTATCTGCAATGCGCACTTACAAAATATATTGCATTTAAAATGTATTAATTACCATTGATAGCCAATCATAATAAAATCATCAATCTGGACATCTAGAGGCGGGCGGGGTGTACCAAAATATGTATAATGGCCACTTATGAGTGATATTTTGCAAAACAAGTTTTGACAATCGCCAGAAGCTTTTTTTCGATTATTTTTGGCACATAGCGGCTATTACTATTGTGGCAGCCCAATGACTATAACGCTTACGTTTAGGAAGCTTTTTTTCTGGAAACATGATCCAGCGCTCCATCTAGATGCCTAGACCCTCAATATTCTGAATGGCGAAGGCGAGCAGAATTGTCTTATGGGTGACTGCTTTTCATAAACCTAGGAACAAGGTGAATGTATCTTGCTAACAACTTCATACTTCAGAAGACCGATCTTTTACATTTCCTACTGGTTTCATTAGAATGCCGTAATTGCGTCGCCATTGTGCAAACAGTGCTATCCTTCCAGCGGAACCAGTAATATACTTCATTTATTTTTTATCAAATCTGCTTAATCAGTAGGGCGGGACTCATGATTTTTTTTCATCATTCTTTTGATTTGGCAGGAGGACAGTTTTTCTCCGTTTGTTCAGGTGCGCGGTACCTCAAATTCCGCACAAAATCATTGAGCTAACTAAATTTGCGAAAATTTATCAAAAAAAAAATTGTGATTGGCAGATTCATGGTTTAATTTTTGTACAGCTTATTTACAACCCCTAGTACCAATGGTTCATTAAATATCCAGAGGAACTTGCTGCTACCCCAGTTCTTTATAACCAAACAGGAGACTAGGTTTGCTCGACTATCATTGTTTTGCTGAATGGCGACCGATAATATTTCACCATCGGATTCGTCGGATAGAAATATGTTCGTGGAAAAAACTCGATCTTTGATATTGTCACTAATCTTTACAGCGTTGTTATTGTCTACAGCAAAGATATTTTTATTTCTTTGTTTATAATTTTTTTAGTTACTTGTTGCGCCATTGTATCCAAATTGTTCACAGCCATTCATTATTATGCCTTCTAAGGTCTTATACATTTGTTTTATGAACTCAAAATACATTTCAATAACATGCATTCCAATAACGACTATAGCTCTAGGTTACAAAATACTTTACTTTGATTACGTGGACCTTCCCTCTCGTCAACATGCAGTTTATAAAGGATTCATTACAAGACAATAACAATAAATGGAGTAAATTGCTTGATCTAATATTTATTGGCAGCCACTTTCCATACTCATAATGTAAATAAACCACAGTAAACAGTTTTTTTTTACAGCTTAATAAGTTAAGTGTAACCAAATTGGCCAGCGACCGTTAAATGGGTTACTGCTGAAGCACAGGCTGTTTAATTGAAATCGTGGATAATTTATTAAACTACTGTTCGAATGTCAGAGGCCATTAAAAGGGCAGATAATTAATTGACACTGGAAATGCGAAAGTAATTCTTTGTGAAGGTCAATATTGATTGCAGCAATAAAAATTTGTGAGATTTATGTTCTGTGGATTATTTTGGTTTTTCTCAAAGTTTTAATAAAATGAAAGAAATTTGAAGGGTATTGGGTTTTGAAGGTATTTAATAAACATTTAATGTTGGATGGACTTTGGCGGATTATATTCCAAGTATTATAAGAAAGGATTATAATTATATCATCATGAAGCAGAGACCACGGTTATGGCCATTAAGTTAAATTTCTGAAGTGTAGCTTTCAAAAAGAACATTTAAACAGGAATAGGATATACTTACTGTGCTCCGAATTATGATGCTATCACAGAGTTTCTATATTAATCCTAGTAATATGGGTTCTACATCACATACTAATTGCTCATTACAGCCTGAATCAGAGATTACGACCTCGTATATGTCACACAAACTTATGTTTTGCGTTAGTTACTATACTGAGCCATATCCGCCCACGGTACCTTAAAGTTTAAATCGCTCCAACGCGACAGATTTTTGAGAGAACTTTTCATGGCAATTTTATTTATTTTCAGAGTTGTTATTCCAGAATCTGGCTGAGAGGATTGCCAAAGAAATTTTTTTTCCAATTTGGTTTTGATGGTCTGATCTGGCGTTTTAACACATGGTCTCACATTTCATAAGCAACCAACTATGTACTATGCAACTACAAAACATACAATACATAACTGGGGCATTACAGCCGCTTCGGTCAGGATTACGGGCCTAGCTTTCGTCACTGGCAAGTGCAGATTCAAAATAAAAACTCATCTTATAGAAGAAGCTATCTTTAATCGCGAGTACACTATAGCCTTCCTACCAAGCTCAGATGTAGTTTATGGATTCTCGTCAACCAGTTCAAGCTATCACGTGTATCTATCAATCTCGGAAATTTTAAATCCTACAATTAAGTAAGATTTAAGGACTTGGATTCCCGCGTATTTAACAAATAATTTTTATGGAATTTCATTAAATGTATTATATCAATCGTGATATGCTTTAGATTACTATGAACCTGAATTTGGTTGATATTTAGCCAAACTATTATCAATCTTTTATGCATCAATTAAATAACATTATCTGTTGGTTATCGAGCATTCACAATATGGTTCTTTGGGTTGGTTAGGTTAGATTGTTAAATTTCTTCGCTAGATTCTTGTACACCTACTCATGTCAAAGCTGGTCAGATCCGACAGTGTGAAGCATTTGCAAGTAAGATTGTTTCTGTAGGAATCTCTACACCTCGGGAGCCTTAAGTTAAAAATTTTCTTTGGGATTATACATACAAGCATTGCATACTCTAGGCCACCCATTTCGTTGCATTAATTAGGCTATAATCTTGGCTAATATTAATCTAAATGCCTTAAAAGAAATCTTAAGAAATGTTTCAAAGAAACATATTGTTTTCTATGCATTTTATGCAAATCAATTGCTAATTTCAAATTCAAGAAAAAATACAACATTTTGGTGTGTTGCGCATGTTGACAAATTTCCACCATTAGGATGCATTTGAAGGATAAATATTTTTAAGCCATGTGCAATGCCAGGATTAATGTCAGCTCAGGCCCATACTAATTGACATTATTTGCCTGGCAGCCAATGTTTGACCAAAAAAAATTTTTTTAACATTTCAAGCAGTAGTCATTAGTGATTGAAAATAAAATTTTGAAAATGCAAATTCAAATTTTAAATATCAAAGGGAAAAGTAAACACACACACAAAAAAGGCTTAGGCAGGGTCCGAAAAAAAAAATTTTTTTTGAATTCAAAAAAAAAAAGGATAACAATTCATATTCATATTAAATATGAATATTAAAGACACCCTAAATGATTGATACATTTTGTATTGCTGGCTTTTGTTTTCTTTTTTCGGTTTTGTTACTAAAATGCCATCTCTTTTAATCCTTTCCTAAAAGGCTGAATTCTGTGATTCCCTTATTCACTTCCGTATTTGTTTTTTTTTTTGCATTTCAAGAACTGAATTTCCCTTTAAAGGATTATAAACAACCCATAAATAATAATAATAATAATAAAGAGAAAACCACAAACTGTCATTTTAGTTTCTTTCTTCTGCAAGGTTTGTCGTTTGAAGGTTTTCAAACGTTTTCCCTAAGCCCTGATTAATTATGTTCTATTCTGTGTATATGTTTTGACAGACAGTGTCTATTGCATTCTCAAGAACAATCCTTTTATTATCATTATTTTCCCTTCTTTTTCTTCTTTCCTTTTTATTTAGAATTTATTTGTTTTGCATGGCTCGTGTTTAACTATGGCATTTATTTGTGTTTGTTTCTTAGTTTCTCAGGATTTGACATTCATTTGTTAGGATATTTGTTTTTATAGGTGTTGCCCATTTAAGTGGTTTAAAGACGAAAGAGTTGAAATTTAGCACGAGCATTTCATAAGAATTTCTCTTCTGAATACCTATTCAGTGGAAACAGTTTAAAGCGAAAGAAAAGTTATGATTTTGTCTCCTGATTTTATAGTGAACTGNTTAGTTCAAACAATAAAAACCTTGAAATTTAATCTCTTGGCGTTTTTTATATCATAACTCTGTTAGTGTAACTTTTCCTGCCTTCTGTGAGTATGCAATGGTTTGCTGTATTGAGCATTGTGATCATGACTTTTCTTATAAGATCTTAACCTCCATGGAGTAAAAGGTTCTTTACCTTGGCCATTATAACACATTATTGTCAGGATTATAGAATCTATCTGCCTACAACACCCATATAGTGTGCGTTAATTTGGTTGTGAGTAACAAAACTAATAGTTTAGCCTTGAATCCGGACTACAGATTTGGAAAGCTGAGAGCTTTTTCCACAAGACTGATGAGAGGAGGTCATCGAAAAACCTATGTCAGAGCAGTGATTTGATCTTAGTACATACATACATACATAATTGGTTATTACAACTCTTCAGTCAGGATAACAACCTAGCTTCTCACAGCAACCATGTTGTGTGCGTTAACCTACAGTTTAAAGTAGACTCCGAACTACAGATTTTTGAGAAACTTTTCATGGCAATTTTATTTACTCTCAGAGTTTTTGCCAGAAATTTACTGAGAGGAAGTTGCCGAAGAACTATTTTCATATTTTCATTTTGATGACTGAACTGAGATTTGAACCGTGATCGTACGTCTAATAAGCCAACACACTACCTACTAGACCACAACGAGCTTAAAGTTCTCTTTCACCTTATAACGCCGGAAGAATAATTCACTATAACAATTGAAATGAAATTGTTTTCTTCCGCATTCGCTTTCCAAAAAGAAAAAGAAATCTTTTAAATTTAATTCCTTTTGAGAAGTGTTTCCATCATAATTTCTGTCTTAAAACACTTCTTCGTTGTCCATAAAAGCTTTACAGCATCATCAATTTAAATGCAAGATTTCACTTGTTTATCCATTTCATTTTCATTTTCAGTTTTTTTTCTCTTTTTCTGTACAACAAGCCATGGATTTCATTTCCAATAACAAAAAAAAAAAAAAAAAACCAAGAAAAAAAAAGAGCAGAATTGATTGATTTTAATCTCGTCTTTGACGTTGTGGTCATCAACGTCTGATTGAATATTAATGAGTTGCAAGTACTGTGCGTTACAAGTCGTTTCGTTGTGAAAGTGTAAAATGTAGCATCAAATACTTGAGGAATCTTTAAACCTGCTTCAAAGGATTGCCTTGGCCAAAAGAAGATAAAGCTATAAATTTTTATCATTTTTTATTTATAAACTTCATTTTGAAATTGTTTAAACTGTTATTGTTAAATGAATTATTACTTTTACAACTTGATTCAACTTCTTTGCTTTTTTTTCTGGGGAGGAGCAATTAATTTCGTATTTTTTTTTTAATTTTGCTTGTTTGCTTAATTTTTTTTATATCTTATATGCTATAAAAAGCGACACAGAGAGCAAGAGGAGGAATAGTAATTGCCTATTTAAGATAGGGAAAATTATATACATTTGCCAGATATCAGATTACAATTGATATTCTAAACTGATTTGATTTTGTTTTGTTTAAAGAGTTATAGCATGATATAAAATTGTTTGAGTTTCAAATTAATTTAAAAAAAAATCAGGGAAAGATAACAAATGATTTTAAGATTAAATTCATGGTATAAAGTTTTTTGTAATTTAAAAATTTTAATAAGAATTACTTTGAAGTAATTGAAGTGATGATTTAAAATCTTTTATCTGAAGTTTGTTAAATTTCATTTAATGTTGTTAAATTTAATAGCATTTGGGCTTAATTAGATTCATTTTTATCAGTTATTTAAATCACTAGCAAGCTATGAAAACTTGCCTGCCACATACATAACATATTTACTGTTTTCCTGAAGTATTGTCCTGAAAAATGTTCTTTACGACAATACTTCCAGAAAGTCCTCCTTATGTCGAGCTTGTGCAACTTTTGGCATCCTTTATAAATAAATACACTTACTAACGGTACTTATTTTTATTTCTTTCGTAACAAACATGGGAATATCATAAAGAATCTCCTCATTCTTTTTATCAAGTAATTTGCTTCAGTTTCTCTAATCAAGCTCAGATAGTGGTAAGTCTCCTAGAACAGTTCCTAGAATAATATGGAGTCATCTGTCGCTGTCTAATAGCAACGTTCTCTATAAATGTGTATTTGTTTGTGGTATTGTGTTTAGTGTTAGCAAACTTTTCCCAATGAGTTGTACTTTTTCTCAGACGAGAAGTGATTGAGGGAGGGTGATCAAAGCATCTTTATTTTGATCTAAAATTTGACTAAAATTTCTAACCGAATGGACTTAAGTTTGTAGTCCACTACTTTAACTAACTACTACTCCACCCTTATAGACCACACTTCCTAAAACAATTAATCTGTTTTGAATCTGTATATGAAGATCTTTACTCTCGCTGTACTATTCCAGTTTCCCTATATAAACCGAACATATGCTTCCTCAATTTCTTCAACAAATTTCAACACAATCATGCAGTCCAACTGCATCTACGAATCTTGTCAATTCAACATATCATTGAATTTTTATCGACCGCATACATACATACACAACTTGTCTATACAACTATTCACTCAGGATTACGATCTAGCTTCTCACATCATTTATGTTGCGTGTGTTAATTTTGTGGGAATGCGGGCTTTGCAATTAGAAGAAAATTCCGAGCGATAGATTTTATTTTTGTTTTTCTGGAGAAACTTTTCATGTCAATTTTTTAGTTATTCTAGAAGTTTTGGCCAGAATCTGCTAAGGAGGAAGTCACCGAAGACGTATTTGTTCTTACAACGATTTGTTCTAGATGTCCGACTTGCGGTTTTGAACCGTGGCCTCATGTCTAATAAGCCAACACACTACCTACTAGACTACGATGAATTCCATTTCCTTCATGTAACAAATATAGAAATATCACAATGCATCTATTCCTTCTTGTTGTTATTTATTTAGCTTCGATTTTATAAACTAAGTTTTCCAGCTGTCTGAAATAGGTTCTAGGCTAATATCAGTTCCACCTGCTGATGCCTAACAAAAGAGCACTCCGTAAATACGTATCAAATGGCAATATAGTGAGTATATTAGCCTCTGAATTACTATATCTTGGGACGATTGTTGTAAAAGATACTTTTCTGGCATTTGAAGAGAATTTTTTCAGCTTATTGGCATTTATTTCAAGACAATCTTACAGTCTTTTCCTAGGCCCAACGGAAAATTTTAATCGATATCATAAGACTAAGGAGAACATCCACTCTAATAAGCCTATTGTGCCTATCAAGTTCTGCATAAGATCTCTGCTAAGTCAAGGTAGACAACAACTAATATTTGTTTCAATCATCTAGTCTTCCGACAGTTGTACGAGATAAATTCGATACATTTTTTGTGTAGGTTTGAATTCACCAATACAGCCTTTGCCCCCACAATTGTTGAAAAGTAGTTTGGTTTTGGGATCAGAAATCAGACTTTATAGGCAATTGTGGCTTTATAGGTCATTGTGATGTTGTTTTTGTACAAAAAATCTTTAGCAAGTAGAGATAACTGATCAGTTATTTTTATCGCGATGAATGGTTTTCCATCTCTCTTTAAATTAGGTTTGTAAGTTTGGGTAAAATTGAATATCGAAATGGGCAATAACGTGAAGACCAAAACAGAACAGAAAAGTAACTAACAGCGGATCCTGCATGATCTTGTAAAAAGTAAGAAAACAATGCACAAAACTGAACTGAAACTGTAACTGTTTGACTTTAATTATATCTTAACGATTATGCAGCCGTTTATGACACTTTAGAGCACATCAAGATAGTCGTAGATATTACTTTACACTTTCTATAATCGTAATTAAGCAGTTTGGAAATCAGCTCAACACATAATTCTCAAGGCATTAGAAAAAACTGATTAGAAGAAGCCTTGCTTTATTACCGGTTTTCCCAAATACTATTAAAAACCATTTTACGTTTCCATGTCGTTTAATGTCAAAGAGCTTTTAAATCATTTATTGTAGGCTAAACCATTGAAATTGTCAGTTTCTCTAACGTATAATAATCGATGAGTGTGTGAAGTATTTCTAACATTTAAGCTTATAAAAAACTAACACAGAGTACCATGACATATAACCACATAGTCTATGAAATCAAAACGATTTCTTGTCCTCTGTCTTCAGGCATAAAAACATAAAAAACTGGCATTCAAGTTAAAAAGTGTTTTGCGTAAACAATTTGAAGGCCTTAAAACTGGCCTCTTAAAAAAAAAAAACAAAACGAACAAATATTGTATTTCACACATACATACATATGAGAGTATTGATCCATGCATGTATTATTGCTTTAAGATGATCGCAAAGATTTTTTTGTTTTTCTGTTACAGACTTTAAGGAAAATATTTTTACAACAAAAACGACAATTACATGTATTGTGAGTGGTACTAATTGAAATATTCTTAATCAGATTTAAAAGCATTTTTTTTCCTTTTTTCTTCTCTACATCAAGCCTTTTGCGCGGCTATAATAGCTCAGGGTAGCTTTTCAAAGCAAAATTTTAATCCAAAATGGCTGATTTAAATCATGATTATTTTTTTTCGATTTTTTTGTTCGTTTTCTTCTGTAAGCCAAGATCTATGGCTTAAGCAAGAGGAAGAAGAAGAAAGAAAACAAAAACAAGTGGCTTAACAGTAGTAAGCGTTAAGGTTTACGTGCCTTAAATGTTTTCATATCTTGTTATAAATACATTTTTACCTTTGTAATCCAACATAAAAGCGTTATGGAAGGAAAAATTACTAACCATTTAAAAGCCAAGTAACGGTGGCAGTTTGAGCTACACACCATCATCATTATCAACCAAAAAAAAGTTACAAAAAAAAAAAAAAAAATGAAGCTTTTATTAAACACGCGTCTTTTAAATGCGTTTTAGCGCTTAACAAGGTAGGCTGGTCCAAAGTGGAACTTCTTTAAAAACTTTTTCTTGAATATCGTATTTTCGTTAAACGGGGATTATTTTTTGTCTGCCATAACAAGAAAGTTACTCGTTACCTTAACTAAAGTCTTGTTAAGCAGATTTGGAAGTTTCTGTTTTCATTTTTTTTTTGTCTTCTTTGTAGTATGCATTGGCTTTAAGAATTGGGTGGCAGCGCCCCCTTTTTCTTTAGTTTTTTTTTTTGCTTTGCTGTTAAGATTGCAGCGCAACCGAGTTTTAAATTAACCTTGGCTTAAATAATATTAAAACCATAACTAAAAAGGCTTTCTCATATTAAAACTACAAGACCTATTACGCATGATTTAAAACATTTTTCTTCTTCATTACTGTAACCACTTATCCTTAGTCAATGTCCGTGTGTGTGTGTATATCTGTGTGTGTTCCCTATTGTAGTTAGTTTCACTTGTTGCATACACACTGATTGGCATGGAATTAACTGAGCGTATCCTCTTTTAATCATTTTATAACTACGTATCAGCAGTTATAACTCTTTCTCTATGGCATCATTTCGCATTTAAAAAGTATTTCTGCTGCCAATAAGACAGAGAGAGATTTACAACTCTGAAATCCATATGTATGTATGTATGTATGGAAGAGAATCAAT
>QOCX01001637.1:18022-30583 GCA_005959815.1 Sarcophaga bullata | reverse complement strand
TACAATTAAGGAAAATCAGGGAGGGTCACGCATTAAAATCAGGATTATTTTTTTTTTGTCATTTCGTCTTAATAGGACCCATATTTAGTTTATTTTTCCATTATCAAAGCATTTTTAAAAAGAATTTTTTTATTTCTGCAATTTCTTTTTCGTGTTTTTTATTTTATTTTTTTTTTCAAAATAGTTTGTTTAGATTATTATTATTAAGAAAATCAAGGAAAAAATGTTGCTCAAACAAAAATTTAATTAAAGTGCAACCTAAAATCTTATTCTCTCAAATTAACAAAATGCTTGGAATGTTGAAAAAAAAACTTACAAGCTTGTTGCTTTAATTTTAACTTTCAAGTACAAATATTTCTAAAATATTTAGTTTTGATCTCTTATGCTAAATTTTCTGAAAATTATCCTGATTCACGTACAACACACTTGTGCTCTAGGTCCTTTCAAAAGTTGTTCCAACATAATAAGGCTTTAAGACGATCCATATCACAACATCCATTCCAAAAGGAACTGAAAATTAAAGTGTTGACAGTATAAGAATATATTAGGAGTTTGAAGTTAGGGCAATAGTAGGCCAAATTCATGCTTTTCGTATACAAAACCATTCCATCAACATTACTCCAAGTAAAATTCGTTCAATGTGATATTTTTTTTTCTACTATTTGTACGACTTACATCGAACCATAGTTCGAGAATTCATGAGATTTATAAATCTGTTTTGGCAATGCTTGACCAGTATTTCCCCACATTTCTTGGAAACTTTTTTTTTATACATAGAGTGGAACACATTGTTGTAGATATCGATTTGAATATTTTTGCATTTTAAGGAAAGATTTGAGCCTCGAGCGAACAATAGATTTGATAACTCCTGCGTCATATGCTTATCTTCGCTTGTTCTCACAATAGACTTCACGCATCAATTCCCTCCTGTTAGGTTAGGTTAAGTGCTGGATGCTCCTTGGCATTTAGGTCTATTTGCATATCACAGAATTGATATTGAAACCTGGTCTTGGTGACCAATATTAGCATTCGCTAAAGGAAACCAATCTAACTTCAGAGTAAATCTTGCTATTGCAGAACATAGAACATTGATCTTCATGGCAAGATCAGGGCATTGGCACAAGTAGTAAAATATAATTTCTTCCTTCTTCTCCAGAACATTCAGAGCTTAAAGTTTACACAATCCATCGTTAAAGGTCACGTATTATTAAAGGGCGCGCTTACCTTGTTTTGCCTGTAGGTCGGAATTGATTAAGTTTTAAGTTAACAGATGATTTTAAGACATCTTTTTCGCCTAATGCTTTAATTTTAATTTGTTTTTTAAGATTCAAAATTAAGAAAAACTTAATTTGAGCAACATTTTTTGCGTTCGTACTTTTGTTTGTGGTCCAAAGTGTTTTGCCATAATTTGACATTAATTTTCTCTTTTTTTTTTCTCTCTCTCTCTGTGTCAAAGTAAAGAATTATTAAAATTTAAACAATTTTATTTTAATAAATTAAACTTTTAAATAGGTAGCTTATTTTACAAAATAAGTACAAACTACGTCTGTTTCATGTCATTTGAATTGTTTTTTTTTTTTGGGGACCACCCTTTCACCCGTAGAAGCAGGTTAAAATTGATGTGTTGAAAAAAAAAAGTTTGTAAAAAAATTCCTTTGTAAAACAAATTTAATTGTTGAATAATTCTAGTATAAATAATAATTATTAATAATATTTGGTAAATATTGGTAATAGAGTGAAAGTCAAGTGTGTATGTGTTTGTGTATGGGATGAGCGTGTGTGTGTATAAGTATAAGAACTTTCTCTTACCCTCTCTCTCTCTCTCTCGCTCTCTCTCTTTGTGTGTCTCTTTTATTACAATTTAAGTTTACAGGCAGTGTATTATGTAAATAAGAGCTTTTCACGTAATCAAATCAAATTAAATAAAATTAAGAGAGGTTATGTAATGGATATTAAACTCTCTCTCTTTCGCTAACTCTCTCTCTCTCTCTCTCTCGCTGTTTTGAAAATATAAACTGAGCTCTTTTTCTAAGTGTGTGAAATAATACCATAATAAGGAAATTGTTTTTGTACATTGTAAAGTAAAGTAAAGGAAAAGAAAAGAAAAAAAAACAAAAACATACTTTAAGTTTAATATTATTTGTTGTTGTATTCCGTTTTTTGTTCCTTTTTTTTTGTGTTTGTATTTAATATGATTTGAGTTTAAATTTTTGTTATAAAATTACAACAACAACAACTACTATTACATGAACTACTACTACTACTACTACTACTATTACTACTATAACTGCTACTGTATGTATCGATATAATACATAGGCTGTGTTCGCTAGTTGGATACCAGAAATAACAGAACTGGCTGCCCAAAGAAGCAAATATGGTGGAACATATAGCAAGGATCCTAGAAAAAGGTACACACCAACAACAATACAAAAAAAAAAATTAAAATCAAACAAACAAACCAACAATTAATCAAAAAAAAAAAATCCACCACCAAATTCAAAAAAATTTTAAAAACCAACATGCAGCTGTACCGCCTATTTTTCTCAAATTCAAAAAAACAAAAATTTAAAATTTTCACCAATTTAGTAAAAAAAAAGAAAAAAATAAACAACACACTTAAAAACAAAAAAAAATTTTTTTTCTTAACAATTATTTTTTTTTGTTTAGTTCTTATGTATTATTTTATTAAATATTTTTTTTGTTTAAATTACAAAAAAAAAAAAAAATTAAATTGCATTAACAAACATTTGATTTTTAATGAAAAAAAAACTTTTTTTTTATCAAAAAAAAAAATAAAGAAAATTATAAACAATAAAATCAAAATGTTTTGTTAAAAAGATTTTCACCAAAGGCTTTTATATAAAAAATACAAAAAAAAAAATTTAAAGAAACTTAATTAAAGAGTAAAAAGGCATTGATTTCTTGGCGGCATGTGTGTTTGTGTTACATTTTTTTTAAAAAATAATTTTAGGATTTGAATTTTCTTTTTCTTTATTCAACTCACGGGTTTTATATTTTCTTTTTAATTATTACCGTGTTATCTTTTTAACACTGTCTTCTGTAAATCACTTAAAAGTTTTAAAGTCTCAAAACAAAAATTCTGTCTGTAATCAAAAGCAAGAAAATTTATTGAAAAAAAAAAAAAAATAATTAAAAAATAATTAAAAAAAAATAAATAAATAAAAACTCAAATATGTTTGGTTTTTGTGTTGTTTTTTTATGTTTTCATTAATTTTTTCTATTTTTTTAATTTTTTTTTTATTTAATCATACTGAAATAATTTTTTTTTTTACTTTCTTAATTCAATCAAATAATTTTAAAACAATAATTACTATTACTACTACTACTACTACTACTACTACTACTACTTAATCATTATTTGTAAAATTTTTGCATGTAATTTTTTTAAAATCAATTTAAAGAAAAAAAAAAAACATTTTAAGTAGACAACTTCCTTAAACAAATTGAAATTAATTTCAAGGTTTTGTTTTCTTCCATAAACCATTTTTTTTTATCATTATTGGGGTGTTTTTTCTTTCTTTCTTTCTTTTGGATCTTTAAAATGCTTTTTAAATTTAGATTTTGTTGATTTATTTTTAAATGCTAGTCTTAAGCGTCTAGGCCATAACATATATTATTTAATGAATTCCAATTCTATTTTGCATTTTTGCTATAAAGACAGATTAAAAGAGAAAATATTTTTAAAAATAAATTTTAATTCAATTATTTTTATAATTTAGTTTAGAAGTTTTTGTTTTGAAGAGTAATAGTCAGATGCCTCAATACAGGACTAACTAACAATCTAATAATTTTATAGTTGTAATCCATGCTTACGGCTTTTAAGCTTATCAAATAGAATATGATACCTAACTTTCAAGCTATAAATACTTTCAAGCTATAAATTGAATACCATTTTCGTAACAAGTATTATTAATGGAGAAGTAAAATATTGCTAAACTAACAGAAACATGCATTTTTAAACAGCAATTAGTTAATGTTCTTAGCATTCATGCATTAGCATGCTATGAGATGATCACTTACTTAACTATAAGCAACTGTTGCCTAAAGCTTTGGCTAAAATGTGAAAATAAAATAATATCCTGGTTAATATTATAACTATTATAATTAATAATTTAGTAACTAAAACCATTTAACTACGTCCCTGAAAAAAGTTTAGTGCCTTAGTACCGCAACCATACGATTTATTCTGCTTCCCTTATGGGATATGCAAATAAGATATTGTGTCTTCCAAATTCTAGAATGCTGCTCGGTGTTAACGATAACAATTTCTTATCTAGCAAAGGTATTTCCTTCAGGTATTTCCTCCAGGTATGGTTCCAAGTCTGTGTTCTGATGATTCATGCTAATTCTCACAGAATATACATGTTGTGCTCGAAGCAACCCTCATTCTGAATAAGAGGGATTTTTCTGTACTCAGCTAAAACAATGTGAACCGCTCATAATCTCAGGTTATTCTTGGATAGTTTTATGTATGACTTTGATCTCCTCCTATTGTCGATTTCTAACAACTCCGATTCGCGCACACATATTTGGTTCGAAAAAATTATAGTAACCGACTATCTCCGGACCCACAGAATACTTGTTTTAGCATATGCAACGATTTAAGTTTCCAGAAAACATATCTGGAACTTGTATTGAGTTAATGCATCTCAAAAGGAAATATCTGGAAGTTTATCAAGTAATGGATAGAGAATTGGCCTTCATAATGCTGAATAGCAACCCAAAATTTTCCAAGGCAACAGGTTTATGGGTTGTGATACTTTACAACATTTGTGAAACAGAAAGTATCCGATGTAGTCTGTTGTAAGTCGATATAACAGCGATGATTTTTTGCGATGCAGTTTTTCAATGTTCATCACTAGAAATATAATGCAATCTCTTTTGTCCCCTTTTGTTAAGGCAAAAGCAATTGATTAATATTAGCAGGAATTGTTTTTACATTAAGGATGCTCGATATATCAGTTATAAATAAAATTCTCCTTGCTCTCAGATACTGATTTTTTAAATTTATTTCCTTTTCAATGCAGATATTTCTAATGATTTTCTTAATAAACAACGTTCGAAAGAGTTCCATTGTTTTTTATTCAATTCTCAGCCCTGCATTAAGCTGCATGTAGTCCAAGGTCGACTCCGAACAACAGATTTTTGAGAAACATTTCGTGGCATTATTTACTCTTGGAGTTTTTGCCAGAAATCTGCTGAGAGGAAGTCGCCTAGGAAATATTTTTTTTATTAGAGACGTCCGACCTGAGGTTTGAACCGTGGCCTCACATCTAAGAAGCCATCTCAGAACCTATTAGACTACGAGGACTTGTAAAATACTTATGCATTTTTTGTTTTAGACAAAATGTTTCTTGTTGAATTTGCCTCATAGTTCATGATGAATCATAAAGTACACATCTAGCATTTTTGGAATACTTGTTCTAATTTACCACAGTCTAACCATTTAAGGATTATAATTTTATAAATAATTAAAAAAAAAATTTGAAATAAAGAAATGAAATATTAATGAATTATTAATCAGAAAAGATTTCAAAACAGCTATGCTTATAACATTTTTTTCGTATTTAGCTTAAGCTAAACTACAGACTTAGTTTAGTTAAAAAAAAAAAAAAAATATTGGATAACATTCATGACAGCTTCTTTTCGTAGAACCAAAATCAACAAAATCCAAATTCAATTCGCAGGCATTAAAAACATAAGGCCCCAGTTATTAGGTAATTTGCTTTTTAAATTTTTTTTTTGTTTGAAGCATAATTAAATGAAATTTTTGTAAGTAATTTACAGAAGCATAATTTTAAAAAATAAAAACTAAAAGCAAAACAAACATGTTACCACAGAAATTAATGATTGAATATCGATTATAATGACAATAATCCCTGATTAAAAATAAATGAAACATTTTGATTCAATGAAAAACAAAAAAAAAAAAAAAATTATGAAAATAATTTTTTTTGAAATGAAATTTTAAAGGCTTTTAATTACAATTACTTTGTATTTCCATAAAATTTTTTTTTTTGATGAATAAAAAAATATGCTTTTTTTTAGATTATCATGGTATTGTTAAGGATTTTTCATTCATAGCAACAAAATAAAAAAAAAGAAAAAAAATTATAAAAAAATTGGAGGGCGGGGTAAATCTTTTCAATTTCCAAATGAAAAATCTAATGTTTGTGTTTAATGCAATAATTATGATTATTTTCCTTACTTTTTTCTTTCTTTTTTGTTATTATTATTATTATTTTTAATATTTTCTTTATTTATTTATTTATTTATGAGTTTTAAAAACCGTAGCTGATTGTTTTTTAATTTTAACAAGTTTCGTTTAAAAAAAAGAGAAAAGATTCACAAGTATTTGTTTATAATAAAAAACATGCCTTTTTTGTATTTATGTTATTGTTATTTTATTTTATTAAAATAAAATTAAATTAATTTGTTCTTGTATTAGTTTAACAATAATTCAATTTCATGCTGTAGTTGCGTTCCTTTTTACAAAAAAAAAAAATTTAAAAAAAAAATTAAAAAATTTGTAACAAATTTAACGTTTGTTCTTGTGCGTTTGTTTTTAACGTTTTGTTAATTTTTTTTGGATAAATTTTTTTGTTTATTTTCTTTTTCAAATAACCCTTAAAATACTTAATTAATAAAAAAAAATAAATTTAAATTCATTAATTACCTTCTCACAATTATTCCTTTATTTAGTTCTTCAACGTTCTTTTTTTATAGTATTTTTATAATTAAAAAAAATATCAAAAAAAATTAAAATCAATATCTTTGGCAATTTTTAGTTAAAAATTTAAATATAAAAATCACCATATATTTTATAAATATCGTAAAAAAAATCAAATCATAACGTTCGTTACAAAATTATTGCCACACTTTAAATTTTGTTTGCTTGCACACACACAGACTGTATGCCGCAGCCACGCATATAATTTACGAATAATTAAAGAAATTAAAAAAAAAAAACAATAAAAATATTAATAAAATAAATTAAATATTTAGATAAAGAAAATTAAAAGAAAAAATATTTAAAATCCACATTTTTAGGTTAGAAACGTTAGAAAAAAAAAATTTTAAAAAATTAATTTAAAAAAAAAAACAAAAATTGTGTATAATAATTAAGTAGTGCCCTTAAATCTAAAAACATATTAATTGTTTTCGATAAACATTTTGTTTATAATTTCATTTGTTTTTCCAATTATTATTAATGAAATGAAATAAAATAAAAACAAAATAACACACACACACACTTACCAATCATATTTAAAGAATAATTTATTTTTTTTTAATTTTATAGTCACAGAATTTGTCCATTTTCTTTCTTTATAAATCATAATATTTTGTTAACATTTTATCGTGAGATTTTTTTTAAATAAATACACATGTACCTCAAGAAATCGCAGCCTTTGGTCTTAAAAACTTCAAAAAAAAAAAGAAAAAGCATTTAAAAGAAAATCAAATGAAAATTAATCAAAAAATTTGAAATATTTTTTTAAAATATTTTATTATTTTATTTTTATTATTTATTTTTGTTATAGATTATTATTGTTATTATTATTATTACGATAAATGTTCTCTATGTCCACAAGTAATATGGTTTAGAAACTGATAAAATTAAATTAATTTGAGGAGACATAATATTACTACCTCTTGAGAGAGGTTTAATTAGTAGAATATTGAGCCATTAGAGATAATAATAATCAAAAATTTGTATTATATGCTGATCAATAGGTCAAAAGCTCTTATTTATCTTTATTCTTATTAATCTTTCAGCACTCTCGTTTAATAAACCCTTTTTCCATATTTCCAATCGAATCGAATCCGATTCAAAAAAAAGATATATGAGGTTATGAAAGAAAGAGTATATTTTGCTTTATAGAGGGATAACCCTTTCTAGATTTGCTCTTCAGGAGGAGCGTAAGATTTTTTACGTCAACTAGCTCATTGGACATTTTTCCATGAATACACAGACCTATAAATTTATTATTAAACTTACTTAATTAGTCACTTAGTCGCAGCAATTATTCACTCTCAGAGCTTTTGCCAGAAGACTACTTCGCAGAGATTGCAGAAATAATATTATCTTTCTATATACAATTTTTCCGTGATGTCAGCACAGGGATTTGAACTCTCGAGTTCTCGTCTAGTAAACACACACACTATTCACTAGACTATAACGACTTCGCTATTGTTAAAATAATTTCGGTTGGTCACTCATTTACTTGATCTTTTACGCCTATATGTGCCCGTTTTTTGTATTCAAACCGGAAGAAATCGCTTGGCGGAAAATAATTTCACTTCAACCATGAAATGTTACCGCAAACAAGTTTGGTAAGGCACAAGAAATAATGTTTTGGAATTGTTTTCGCTCTCTGCAGTTATATATCTGATCATTACAACCTTTTAGTCAGGATTACGTCCTAGTTTCTCACACCACTCATGTTGTGTTGTGTGTGAACGACATATTTTTGATAAACTTTTGCTTGGCAGATGTATTTTCCCTCAGAATTTTTTCCAGAAATCTGCTGGCAACTCCGAACGACAGATTTTTGAGAAACTTTTCACTGGCAATTGTATTTACTTTCAGAGTTTTTTCCAGAAACCTTCTGGCAGGAAGTCGCTTGGGGCTTGAACCCTGACATACTAAACTACGGTGACTTCAAAAAAAAAAAAAAAAAATAGAAGAAATACTAAAAATAATTGCTGCAAATATTCTTATTTACCATTTTGAACTAACGAGCAGGCCTTTATTAAGGTTCCACTAATCTCGTTCAGCAGGATAAATTCAAATAATGTATTAAGTACAGAATGGGGGGGGGGTCGTGTGAGTTTGATAGATTTTAACTTACGCAAGAACCTTGAGTGTGGCATTAATGCAATATGGAATAATTTGAAGTATTTTTACTGCTTATAGTCAATGTACATCAATGATAATTTGGCATCTCAATCTATTTATTTACAAGTTTCACAGGTTCAACAATACAATAAGGGTATATGCATTAACAGAAAAAGTGAATTTATGCTCGACAATTACATACTTTTACGTAATATTTGTGCGTTTCAAGTACTCTTGGTATCTTGAGTGAGGCAAGGCGTTATAGAGATATTAATTTTTTACCATTACTTTTAAATCTTACAATGAAAAGAAATTAATATATACTCTGCGTAAATAAGCTCCCTTCCTCATTGAATATCGCCGCTTCATATTATAAAAATGATTTTTTTTCACTTGGTTTGATGCTTACAACTGCGAAGTAAAATAATATTAAAAAAAGTAAAGCGATTTTACTAAAGAGTAATTGGTTTTAATATTACAATTAAAAATGTGGGTCTGTTCTGTACAACTTGACGCCCAACGTCCTCTATTCTGTTCGTGAAAAAGTATATTCTTTAGATTTTTGTTTTATTTCCATATTACTTTATTCAGTTAAATTTTATTCATTTACTTGTAGACAAATAGAACAGTATTTATATTTTATTATTATTTTTATATTTTATTTCTTATTATTATTATTTTTAAATTTAATAAACAATATTTCCTCTAACTTTTTTCAAAATAATCTCTGTTTAAACAAACGTCAAGTCTTAAACGGAAACAAAGAGGTTTCTTACCAACAACAACAAAAAAAAAATTGGCATTCGGCTGAATTTTTATTCAAATACCGGCATATATTTGTAAAACCCTTTTTTGGCTTAACCTTGAATCAGGTACCCCATTTGTTATAGGGAAACAAACAGCAGCTTGGCTATTAGGAATAATCTTTTTTCTTTGTTTGGAATTAAATTAAATTAACAAATTTTATTGTTAAAACAATTATTTAGTGTAGTATGTATTTGTATGGTAGTTATTAAAATTAACAAAAAAAAATATTATAAATTTACAACAAAATTTACAACGACCTCCTGTAACAAAATTGATTGAAAACAAAAATAAACACACACACAAAAAAAAATTATTGATTGCATCCTTATAATTGAAAACAGGCGATATTTGCAAGTTGTATACCTGAGATTATAGACTTGATTGGAACAAGAGCCAAATATGGGGGCACCTTAAAAAATGAAAAGGGTCGAAGGTGAGAATTTGAAAAATTATAACAAAAAAAAAAAAAAAATTAAAACAAATTTAATTAAAAATCATAAAAATTTCATACAAAAAAAAATAACACAATAAAACAAAATTGAAAAAAAGAAAAATAAAACATTTTTATTTTATTTTTGAATAGAATATTTGTTTTTAATTTTTATGATTTTTGATTTTAATTTTGTTTTATTTATAAATAAAAAAAGTCAGAAAAAAATAAACCCAAATCAAAATGAAATTTCTTAATATCTTAAAATAAATTTCAAAAAAAAAATCTTCATGTTTTTAGTGAAAATAATTACAAAAAAAAAAAAAAAAATAATACAATTTTAAGTTTCTTAATAGTTTTTCAATATATTTTCCTTTTATTATGATTTGCAAATCATTACATTATAAAAAAATACCCTTAAAAACATAACAAATATTTTTTAAATCCTTTTTAAGACAAAGAATACAACAAAAAAAAAAAAGAAAACATATTCAATATGAAATTTTATTTTGATTTTTGTTTTAGAAATAATTAATACATACAATTAACATTCTCACACGTGCAGAAAACATGCACTAACCCTTACCCTGGCCTTTAAAACAGTTTACATAATTACAAAAACATTTACAGTCAAGCATGATGCATTTTGTCTCCTGACAAAAAAAAAACATCCTAATTAGTCCAATTAAATCAATTTAAACAAAAACAAATATTAACTCTTATTAATCAGAAATGTCCCATTCCACTGTCACACTTTCTCACACATACATTCTTTCAATACGTGAAAAATATTAAAGCCAAGCATGTATACGAAGCCTTAAATCAATTAAAACAAAAACGGAAACATTAACTCCCATTAAACTGAAATTTCCCTTACTCTCTCTCTCTCTCTCCCATACAAACACTCAATTCCCTTTCAACACTAAAACTAACAGTACCAATTATGAATAAGAAAAAACAACATTAAACAGAAATTTCCCAAAGACCTTAAAAAAAGAACAACAAAACAAACCATTTAAGTACTCTCTCTTGCTTTCTTTCCATAATTACTCAACACCATTTCTTACTCAAGTTATTAAAAAGAAAGAATACAACAAGAAAAAAAACGTTATAACTGAAACGGAAATTATTATTTTAGTTTAACTTCCTTCCTTTTATTTTGTATACATTTTTTGTTTATCATTTTAATCTCTCTTTTTTATTTTTTTATTAAATAATTATTCTTTAATTTAATTTTTTTATTTTCTTAACAATTTAGTTTGTGTTTTTGCTGTCTTTTTCTATTAATCTTTAACATTTAAATTAATTAATTGACATTAACCCTCTTCCCCCCGTAATAAATTCAATTTTAGTGTGTTAAACCAAAACGAAAATTAAATTCTTCTTTCCTTACGTAATTGAATTTGTATTACCAATAATTATTTTATATTTTTTTATATTTTATTTAAATTTGTTTTTATTTTTTTATTTATATTTAAATCTTTCATTACTTACTATGACTCATGTTGCACGCTTTGTGTTTTTGTATTTGTTTGAGTAAAAAAGAGGAAAATTTCTAAATAAAAAAAAAATAAAAAAAAATTTAAAAATTGAAAAAATAAATTCTTTAAATTCTAACACTTGTTTTCTTATTAAATTTTTATTATTGATTAATTTGAAATGTAATAAATGAATTAATTCCTTTAATTTTCTGTTTTACAAATTGGTACAATATTCTTACAATATTTCTCCTTTCAATTGGTTGTCGAATTTTTTTGTTCATTACTTTTTTACTCTCCTTGTAACTTGAAATTTGAATATTCGTATTGAAAAAATAAAAAAAAAACATCATGAATTAAATTTAACAAAAAAATAATCGTAAAAAATAATAAAATTATTGACGTTTGGTGTTTATTGTGTTTTACTTAATTAAAGAAATTAAAAAAAAAAAAATTTAAAAAAAGTACAGTCGTAATGTAAAACCTTTTTACTTGTATTAGACTTCTTAATTCTTAATTATTCTATTCCATTAAAATTGTTATTTTATTTTTGTTTTTGTATTTATTTTTAGTTAAAATTTTAGTTAAAATTTTGATCACCAATTTCATGCTGTTGGAATCATAATCATGAAATCAATTTTAGATAAAAAATGTTGAATTTTTTTTCATTTAGATTTCCATTAGTATGAAAAGAAGTGTTTAAGGTTTGTGTTAAATAATCGATTAGATATTCAATATAAATTTATTTAAGAATTTACATAATTGTGATCGATAAATCAGCAATAATTTAAACAAGTTCTGTATGGGTGCAGGAAAACACCAGACAGTGGCACAATGATGTCAATGCAATTACTCTTGCACGAAGTATAAATATGTTGCTCTCTTCTGATCCTTTATAGTTCATAAAAAATTTTTATATCACATACATACATACATAATTGGCCATTACAACCCTTCAGTCAGGATTACGGCCTAGCTTCTCAC